>JZKD02S1410415.1:302532-322879 GCA_000966675.3 Picea glauca
TATATATATATATATATATATATATATATATATGTATATGTATATGTATATGTATATGTATATGTATATGTATATGTATATGTATATGTATATGTATATGTATATATATATATATCCCAAAAATACACCACACTAAAAAAAATAGTTCTCTATAATTATACAAGTTTTTGGAATGAAATTCCATCGTTAAGGTACTCAACACCTACACGAAAAAAGACATATACCTTATATTTTGTTGGAAAAATAACATACCACAGTTAGAAAAAATCAAATTTCACATAGTTATTCAAAATTTATATGAATAAAAGTTGTATATTCAGAAATCTAATTCAATTCTCTATGTTTCATATTGTTACACCATATTCAAATTCATTGTAAAAGTACCTTGAATAATCCCTCCAAGTTAACATATTGATTTTTTTCCATGTTTGCATTTCCACTAACGTGTCATGAGAGACCATCATTAGCTTGAACTCACTCATTCAACACCCTTTAATACCCATACTACAATGCTAACATATAATATCTACAATTCCATGAATCCAAAATTATTTTTGTCATATTTCAAGCTAGAAATATTGGTTTCCCTTCACTATTGGAAAAGGGTTAATTCATAGTTCGTTTAGACTATTCTTTACAACTTCCAAGTAAGTACACTCTTTCCACTTTTACCTTGTTCACATAAAAAAGAAAATAAATATAACATATTTAAAAAAATGAATTAAGCACAAATAACACCTTCTAATAAAACAACCTCTACAATGACACTTTAACTTAACTCAGATAAGAACAACATTGTCATTACACATTAGTTTACATGTTACATCATCCAAAATCCAAATGATGCAACTCTAACAACACCTACATTGCAATGACGCCTTAGATCACGACAAAGAAACAAAACTATCTTATCACACCATGGTTTACATGTTCATCATTTGAATTTAACTAACACCTACAATGTAATGGCACCTTCATCAAGAAAGAAAAAAATTGGATTACATTTCCTATAAATAAAATAATGAAATACTTTTCCACTAAAGTACTCATCAAAAAAGAAAATCCATATCACTATATACCTCATTGTTATTGACATCAAGTGTGCCCTTTACTCTTCCCATATCACTATCTACCTCATTGTTATTGACATCTGTACATGCACATATTAGAAGTGTTTCCATATTGAAGCCCACTTTTATAAATGAAAACATATGAAATCCCTTCTATGCACAAATATATGCATAAATGGAATCACTTTTGTATATGCGTATACATACAAATATGCATATATGGAAGCTTGCATTTACAAAACATGGATTCTATATATGCACATTTATATTCTTGTGGATTATGGAAGTACTTTCATATATGTGCATGCATACAAATGCACATATATAGAAGTGCTTCTTAATATGCACTTTTGTATTGTTCTATATATGCATATTTGTATTCATGTGCATATATAGAAGTGCTTCCTTATATGCACATGCATACAAATGCACATATACATAAGCGTTTTTTATGTGCACTTTTGTATATGTTTTATATATGCACATTTGTATGCATGTTCATATACAAAATCACTTTCATATATGCATGCATATATGTGCATTTGTATGGAAGCACATATACAAAAACTCTAAATTTGTATATGCACTTTTGTATGCTTATATATAGAAGCACTTACCTATATGCACGCATTCACATATACAAAAGAACTTCCATGTATGAGCATTTGTATGTATGAGAATTTGTATGCATGAGCATATATGAAATTCAGCTTCTATATATGTGCATGCATACATATCCACATACAAAATACAACTTCTGCTTTTGTATATGTGCATGCATACAAATGCATTTATACAAAATATCTTTTGTATATGTGATTTCATATATGTTTTGTTCATATGAATTTGTATGTATGAGTGTGCATATATGTTGGAATATTCACTAATACTAAGAGGGGGATGAATCGATATGAGGAACGTTTTACCATTTTTAATCACAACATGTAAAAAATGAGCTATCAACAATTTATCACTTATGATTGCATTCAATATATCATAAACATATAACCACAGATACACAATACATGATATTTTATGTGGAAACCCAAATGGGAGAAAACCATAGAACACTTTTAATATATATCTTGAATATTACATCCACGGGAAGCACTAACTTCCATGATTCTCCAGCATCAACCAGAAGGAGGCTCCAACCACCTAGTTTACAAGATCCAACCTAAAGGAAGCTACAACTCCCTATATTCTCCATCTCCAACCAGAAGGAGGCTCTAACCCCCTATTTTACAAGATCCAATATGAAGGAAGCTCCAACTCCCTATATTCTCCAGCTCCAACTAGAAGGAAGATCGAACCCCCTTTCCTTGCCCCTTCCTTCCTCCATTAAATATAAATTATAGAATAAACCTTTCATTATTATTGTCATTAATACTGATACATCATCATCATCAAAATTGGTTCAACCCAATAACTACATAAATCTTGTTCCAAGATATCCAATAACATCCCCCAATTCATATACCAAAAATCACCAAGATATGCATCACACCATGTGCCAAATACCTCCAAGATATACCTCACGCACATGCCAAAACTCCAAGATATGACTCAAAGAATATACCAAAACCTCCATGATATGCCTCAAAGAATTTTCCAAAACCTCCAAGACATGACTCAAATAATATGCCAAAACCTCCAAGATACAAGCCTTAAGACATATAGAAAAAACATACCTTTCATTATTTGGAGACCCTAATGCATGAAATATTGGACCATCAAACCTTATTCAACTTCAAAATCAAGAAAAGAGCATTTTCCTCAAACCCTTCCTCAACCTCATAGGATTGGACTAAGAAACGGGCAGGGCCTCGGGTGACGAGTAATGGGAAACAAGCAGGGGCCTCGCGAGACACCCTATACTTGACCCGTGGGGGTCACCTCAGATAAGGTTTCCTAAAAATCCTTCTCACATCTGCAACTCCAAGAAATCCCTCCTTAGCACGACTTCAGTACTTCACTTGAGCTAAGAGATCACAAGTTTTCTTGATGAAAAATAAGAGGCTCTTGATTTGTATTTATATCCTTCCAAGTACCTTATTTACTTGTTTTTAAAGTTGACCTATAACTTCTTGTTTGAAACCATTTTTCTCCTTTACTTGATTTTGGGTCTGAATTATAACTTATTAACTCTTTAGGGGAAATTTTTATATGATCATCTTTAAGAGGGCATATCTCCTCCACCATGAGTAACTACATGACATTATACCTACTATTTGAAATGGCTTGATGAGGAATATCAATCCATGGAGGATTTACATGCATTTTCGATGTCCTTCCTACTGTTTGTCTTCAATCAACTCCGAGCTTCATGAACACCCCTTTGGGGATTCCTAACCATATTTTTAGGGCTTCTTAACCATACATTGTAACTTCTTTTATTAACACCTAGGGCTTGTAGGCTTCTTGAAAGTGTTTTCTCATGAGGACCATGCTTAGAGATACACCATAAGGAGACCACTTTGGAGACTCGAAATAAACCCATCACTTCTAGGGGCTTTTGGACCTGCTTCGAAGCTTCTTCTAGGGTTGACATCAATGACAACCAAGTTTCCAACAATGTATTCACATGTATATATGGAATAGATTCCTTGGACACATATATAGAAGTGTTTCCATATATGTACATAAAAAATACGTATAAGAAAGCTGTTATGTATATGCACACATAAGCATATACATAAGTGCTTATTTATAGGTATATACATATGTTCATATACAAAATCCCTCTCGTATATGTGCATAGAAGGAAGTTCTTATAACTATGTGTATTTGTATGCATGTACATATAAGGATGTGGGTTTCCATATATATGCACATATAGCATTTGCATGTGTACATATATCAAATCACTTATGTATATGATCGTACATAAAAATATGCATATATGGAAGCCCACTTCAATACATACATTAAAAAGCATGCTTTCATGTATGTATAGTTATAAAAGAAAGCTTCCTAAATGTACTTTTCTATACTCATATATAGAATCCATTCCATATATATATATATGGAAGCCCACTTCAATAAATGCATGAAGAATCTTTCTTCCATGTATATACACTTTTGTATATTCATATATGGAATCCATTCCATATAAAAAAACACTTCTACATATAAAATTTTACATTTATTAAAATATTTTACATTCTATTTAAAAGTGTAAGTGAGAAATTTTTAAAAATATTGCAATATAATAATGAAATCAATAGATTGTGTGTTCATTGATTTAAAATATAAAGTGTAAACTTATATAGATCAACACACCACAAAAATTAACCAATAAACAATAAGTAATTAAACAAGAGAATGTAAACACTAAAGATTGTTCAACTATACACATTATGAGTGTGACATGAAATTGGCAAAAATCAAAGCATTAAAAGATAACTATATCACACTAATCATGTATATTTACAATGAGTTCATGAAAATAATATAAAAATTTACAACGAGTTCATGAAAATAATATAAAAATTCTTGGAACTAAATGTGGCACCTTTTGCAAATTTCAATGAGTTCATGAAAAGAATATAAAAATTCTTGTAACTAAATGTGGCCACTTTTGCAAATTTCTCTGTGTAAGTTCTTTCATTTTTAACATGATCTTTTATAATTTGTTTTTCATTTTGGGATGGTTAAATTTCATTGTTTTATATGGCTTTGGATTGTATTTTTGATGTTTCTAAGTAATATATAATGCCATTGATATCATTTTTTTATATTTATATAATATGTGTATTTCATTAGTTAGTGATGTGGATTTAATTTTTAAGTAGTTGTATTTTATCAATTAGTTATAGTTATATGGTTTCAATTTATATTACATAAATATATTTTTTTATTTAAATTTAAGGTTTACTTTGAAAATTTTTATTTTAATAAATGAAAGGAGAAAAATTAATAATAACATTAACAAATATGAAGGAAAAAAACATAAATTAATTATCACATCCATTATAATTAAAAAATATTTAATTTATGCATATATCTCCACATAATCCAAATAATGTTTTATAAAATTAAAAGAATTGTTCTATGCTTAATCGTATTTATGTTATGTGCAAAAAAAAAACATAAATTTGCAAAACCTCATCTAATTGTTTTCATATTTACATTGTATCCAGTCCGTTGGTACTCGTCAAAATAAAAAAATAAACTAATGTATAATTAGTAATCTTTAAGACTATATAGCATAATTAAAAAAATAAAGCCAACAATATTGTTTTTTTTCAGAGAGAAGGATTCCATAACTCTTTTATTATATATTTTACTTGTTAAAATAAGATGTATATTTTACTTGTTAAAATAATATGTAATTCATGTAGCATTGTTTGGATGATTAAATTGAAATAATTATCATTACAATTATTTGCCAATAACTTTAACATTAAATTTATCTTTCACTAAACATTATATGTTGAAATTTGGAATCAATGAGATTGTTGGCATGTTTGTGCTAATTTCTTGGATTACTACATCATTTGGTTGAGCTCACAACATAAACCATTAAAATAAAAAAAAGTTGGTATTGGTTGCAAGATACAATGCACTAAATTTTTAATTAGACAAGTTATAATTGAACTATATAATAATAATAATCTATTTTTAAGGTCACGGCCAAGCCAGCACACCCGCCCAGCAATTTGACTGGTAAAGTCTACGAAGGTATACATACCCTACCCCCCTCTGGATTTGAACTTGTGACCTCTTAAGAGGAAACACATGTTCTTAACCATTAGGCCCACTCAAGCTGTATAAATAGTTTTACAACTACCCTCAATTGTTGACACTAATTTTAAAATGTGTACATATGTTATTATCCTCAACAATATCATCAAAAAATAATTGAAGTTCACAATGTTAGACATGAGGAGTTTCATTCTGAGATGTGGATCCCTCAACTATAAAAAAAAATCATATAATATTTTTACAATCACATTAATGATAATACTATAATTTATATCAAGTAAAACAAATTAAAATCTCAAATTATGATACCTATATTGTATACAACATAATGGTGCATATGATTAGAGGTTGGTTTCACATTTATTTTTTTGTTTTGAATAAATTAGTTCCATTTTCTTATCCATGCTTTTCTTTGATTTCGTGCGAACTTGTCTAACCCTCTGAAATTGTGGTTTATCCTTAGTTGAATTTCTCTCATGACTGTGTCATATATTTTTACTTTGCAGGCTCAAAACATGGTGTCATATCCTAGTCATGATTTTAGGTGGATACATGGAATTGACAATTTTTTTATTTAAATCTTCACTTAAAATGTAAATCAAATTTTCAATTTCTTATGAATGGTCCAAATTTGTAGGAAACTTGCTCAAATTCCTCACTCTTTATTGATCGATGCATGTAAAGTTTCAACTATCAGCCTCAAATATTGGATTGTTCAATGTTGCAGTCTCAAAATTAACATGAATAAAATATGTATATGGTGAATATTTGCTTGGTATTCTAGTAAGAATCTCATTATAACTGTTTGATTTACATCAACTTAAAATTTAGGACTCTCAATAATAAGACTAGAATATTTGGTAATATATTAATTTCCAATTCATATTAACGGGCCCACATTTGAACTTTGAAGACATGATTAAAAACATTTCCATTCAAATCCTAATCACCAATACAAAACTTTAACTCAGACCCTATGTATCTCACATTACACTAGGTATTGAAAGAGTATCCTTATTTTTGCTAAAGAACATATAGTCATTTGTAATTTGTGGGTCATGTACACAATCTTCATTTGGTATCTATTTTTCTCTAGAATTTGAGAGTGTATCTTACTTCTCACACTTTTTAGGCTTTATAGTTTTTTCTTCTTTTAAATGTTGACTATGAATATAATATACTTCAAATTTTGTCAACAACATAAATATTAGCTAGTCTATTTGTTTGCGGCATGCATTATTTTCCTTGTATTGGTACCTATATTTTAGATGCTTGTGGTAGGATTCAATTTCAAACTTTGTGTCTTGATTGGAATGTGAAAATTCCCTATAATTCTTTTCCAACATATCTAGAAAACTTTATCATAAACTAAAAAAGGAATGAGCAAAAACATGCAATTCTGGAACGATAGTCATGACCTAATGTTATAGGACACTTATAGATTTTATCATTGGATAGCTAATTGGTGTAAAAATATTTTACAAAATTTTCCTCTTAATTGAATTCATGAAATATTCTTGCAATTTCTTTTCATATAGACTCATCCTAGCATCAGTGCATGATTTCCCTTAAGGAACAAAAATTATCAAATTTTCTTTCCTAGATTTTGACATTATTTCTAATTCTTTTCATCCATGCTTGATGTGCATGCCATACACATATATTAATATGGAGGAATTTCTTAAAATCATAAAATAATGTTACATTATAAGTACAACCCCCTGATAGGAAGTACAACCAATCCACCAAGTTTATGGTGTTCTTGCAAGTGTTTCCACAAATAGACCATGAGAATTCACATACCAAAAAACGTGTGTGATACCAATTCACAAGGTATATACTATCATGATTAGTTTGACTCCTCACATAATAAGCATGAGATATTCTCTCATGGGGCCAACAATCATCATCTGAATTTTTTATGGCTTTGTCCATTAAGGATTCAAACTACTAATATTTCCTGTAGTTTTTCAAATATCTTCTCTCTCTCAAAATGTCTTTGAATCAATAATACAGTTCTACATTTTTCAAGAGAACATATAGAGATCAATCCATTATATATTCACATTTAATTTATTTTTTAAATCGAATAAAAGTTTAAAATTTAAGAAGATATGGCATGTCTTCATAATTTTTTGTTTTTTATATTTGCAGTAAGAAAATCATGAAAACCTTTCACCCACATTCATAATTGAAAGAAATAAGTTAGTGCAAGTTAAATATATATAATTTTTTGTTTTTTATATTTGCATGAAGAAAATCATGAAAACCTTTCACCCACATTCATAATTGAAAGAAATAAGTTAGTGCAAGTTAAATATATATGGAAGAAAAATAAAATTAGAGTTTGTGAACTTACAAAGCTTATTACCTACAATCCAAGTGGTGGGAAAATAATCCAAGGACTTCTCTTCAATTGCAAAATAAGTAAAAAAATTATCCACATGTTGGACCACTAATTCAACATTAGAGAAAGACTTCATGAATAACTTAACCTATAAATAATAGCATTTTCCTACTATAGAGTAGAGGCTAACTTGTACATATTTATTTTATGTGACTTTCATTCATGCCAAATACACAATATCACTCAACACTTTGTCACCCTCCTATACAATTAAATTAATTTATGTAAGATATTATTACAATAAATACAAGTCACAAAATGACCAAATGAAAGTTACCTCAAAGAATTGACTTTATCCAATGCATCATCAAGCATGAATTCATTGACTTTCGAATTAGGGTGGAATTTGTAACACCCATTCATCAACATCTCCAATCATGTCACAATATTGGATTATGTATTTCATGATGCCACAACCCATGCAACCTATACCCCAATTTGTTTGTCATGAAAGGCCATAATTGTATACAAATGATATTGTGATATTCAATACCACCCAAAGTCAAAGTTTAAACTATTATCATCAAGCATGAATTCATTGACTTTCGAATTAGGGTGGAATTTGTAACACCCATTCATCAACATCTCCAATCATGTCACAATATTGGATTATGTATTTCATGATGCCACAACCCATGCAACCTATACCCCAATTTGTTTGTCATGAAAGGCCATAATTGTATACAAATGATATTGTGATATTCAATACCACCCAAAGTCAAAGTTTAAACTATCAATAATAGTGAATAACAACACAAAAAATAATTTTTAAAATGAATTATTCAAATTAACCCTACCCCAAATTTATTGGTGTTAAATTTTAAATTCATTCCTATAAAACTATCGCAAGATAGTTTTACCATTGTCTAAAATATCCATTTTATTTTAATTCCAATTATAAAAGGGAGATTTGGACCATCGGGATTCTAAAAAAGAAAAAATAATCTGGTTGTTTATGATACTAGAGGTTAACACTCATTTCATCTTTCTTGTGAAGTTGATATTTTCTCTTCATGAAGATGTTAAAAATATTTGAAAAATATTTCCTAGTCAAGAAGAAATATCTACCATGATGAAATGACCTCTAGCTAGAATGAGAATCATTATTATGCGAAAAACACACACAAATGAAGAGATGTGACAGTTATGCTCATTCACAACAAGATGAGTGCAATGAGACTTTGAAAGCATTTTTAAAATAAACATGGATTCCAAAACCCTATACATCCAAAACCTAACCCTAGGAGATGAAGCACCAAGAGTCATGTGGGCCCTGTTGGGGTAAGTTTGTACATCAACTTCCCGGGGTCGTAACATTTTCATATGATCTTTGTTTTAGGTGCACGATAACCCGTTGGAAACGTCTATCCGAGGAATACACATTATGAGATAATAATCTGACTCTATTTATAGTCTAGTTGTGGCGATCCATAAAAATGTTGTTAAGGGCCTCAAAACGACCCCAGAAGTCCAGGACCCGAAAACTAGGAAAAAACTACCAAACTAAAAAACTGCCAAGATGAGCTAGTTGGAATATGTGGTTGGCCATCAATATCCACCTGGATCACCTATGAAACATATTCATAATCTGAAGTATCTCTTACTGAGCCTTCATAAACCTTTCATTATCTTCCCTATAGCTCTCCACTTCCCTATGCAAGATTCTCATAGTTACAGGCTCTTACATGCCTGTCTTTCCATTATACTCTATCTCAGCATTTCCCATACTGACATGCATATATATGATATATTCCTCATGGTTTTGATATCCCTTGACATATTTCATAACTCCAATCCTCATATAAGAACCAAAGTTGTTTTCATGTACCTCTAATTCTACAAGAAATGTGCATGTAATAATTTGTGTTAGTACATTTATAATATAAAACATTTCAATAATTAGAATATAGGTTATTCTTCATATCAATTTATGAATAACACAATGTACTAAGTCAAAATATGATTCCTTAGAAACATTCCTCTCTGATACAACTCTCCATCGGTTGTATCCACAACATTCACAAGCTATAATTTCCACTCGTTGCTTTGTTTTTAATACTACATAAATTACTTTATTATTTTATGGAAATAGTTCATAATTAAAACTTATGGTTTAATAGATGTCTTCTCCACCTTAATACCTTTCCAATGACTATTCATTTTCCTAAAACTGAGCTCCGAGCTAAAATTTATGGTTTGAGGAAGTTTAGATTGTTTTCCCATTTTATCCTTGTATGCTACGTGTGTATTATTTATCTTCCTACACATTTTTTCTTACCAAAATTCTAAATATGGATCCACGACCATATTATATGGTTCATAATATTTCCATAGACTACTTGTGTTCTCCAAACAGACTTCTTAGCACGTAGTTATGCCCTTTGGATGTAAATTGGTTTTGAAATTTTACCATAGCTATTTCAGTTGTAACTTTCTCATGCGAGATTTTTTTTTGTGTCCATAATAGATCCTTGGATAGATCTCTCTGAATTATTTATTTAATTTGTAGAAATAAGGATCATTACTATGCCCAACTGGACTGAGTATCATTACTACATGGAAAACACATAAAAACAAATTTTTCTTTGCTAATTAATTTCCTATAGCATACCAGCTATGAATTACAAACAGATTTAACTTCTTTTTGATATCATAATTAAATGCATCTACAACATACTAAAAATAACATGAATGAAATTTTAACAACTCATCACAACGACATATAAATCTCTCTCAAACACAAAGTTAATACAAACAATTTAACTCATAATGCAACTCAAAAACAAGATAAAACACTTATATTTTAAAATGGTTGTGTAACCAACTACTTGAGATGAATGTTTCACCAAACCATAGACTTGTTGTTCCAGATACAAAATATAATTCACGCCCGATCTAGGGATATCAATCCACAAAAGAGGGTGGTCTCTCACTACCCACTCATATCTAAGAGAAACCCACAACCCATTGGTATTCTCCTACAACTATCCCCCCAAAAAAATGAAGTTTTTCAGATAGATATAATAATAGCGTAACTGTTAATCAATTGATTGATTTCGAAGGATTACTAAGAATATGTTATCATTTTCAATTGATAATCATACTAGCACAGCTGCTAACTAGCGGCTGGTGAACGCGGAAAGGCGGTTTAAAGCTGTGCTAATGGCTTAAGGTGGTGTGAATAACTGTGTGAATATTTAAAAGCCTTAATACCTGTGCAAATATCTTAATATTTTTTAATCAGGTAGAAGTGGCAATAAGTTAGTGAACACAGTAATTTTTAACATGATTAGGTAAATGTAAAAAAGTAAACATATAAACTGATGTCTTTATAACAGCTCACAAGTTAATGGATCAAATCAGAACCATTCATTTATTGTGACAACTAAGAATATTCTAGGCATATTTAATCTCGTCCATAGAAAACTTATTAAGAACTAAAAACCTATTAAATGTGTTCATTGTCAATAGGTGTACCCTTTCTAGTAACTATTGAAATTTATAATTAAAAGATAATTAAATGTGCCAATTTCCAATAGGTATAAACCTTTAAACATAATAAATAAAATTTTGAATTAAAAAATAACAAGAAGCTCGAAAAGCTGGCCGTAACGATCGATGTCTTTAACCCTAGTAAGCGGTATGGAGATCTTTACAGGAATGGCTTTACTAGAAGGGCCCTAAGAATCCCTTAAGGGTACAAGAAGGTCCCTAAAATGTCTTTACAGCTTTGAGATCAGGAATAAAGCCACATGAAGCTTGTTTTCTAGAAGATGAGCAACTCCAAAGATCAGTTTTTCGTGATTGAAACTATTGTTAATGAGTTCAGAATTTTTAATATAAGCCTTTGTAAGTCACTAAGATATATCCCCAATTGGTATTCTCCTACAACTATCCCCAATTGGGGTATTCTCCTACAACTATCCCATAGGTCCTAGGTACTGCAGTATATCCCCACAGTCACCTATGTAAGTCACTAAGATAAAGGAAACTAATTTTCCAACGGGTGAATAGTCACTGGGCGGGTACAGTCGACAGTCGGGTGAACCAGAATGAGTAGGGTATCAAGCCCTAAACCTATCAAGGGTATCGAAAGAAAGTATTCTGGAAGACAATTGAGGACCTCAAATGGATTCAATACCCATGAAGCTATGTGGAAAATGTGATCAATGAAATCCTAAGATAAGCCCTCTATATGCATTCCCCACTATGCTTGGTCCGGCTTTGGAGGGGTTATCTCCGCTACCTTTCCGCACACGACCTCGTGTTTATCCCCTGTGTTAGAGGGGGGTCCTGGATAACTTTCACGGTTACTGGACTTTCAAGCAATCCCTAGCATAGACTCTTATGTTTGTTTTTGTAGCCTTGAGGAGTTTCCTCTCCAATCCCAAATCAAGGGTCTAGCCTAGACTAAATTGATGAACCCTTCAAACACAAAGTCTAATAACTTTTAATTAAGAATTAATTTTAGTGGTTGTCTTAAGTCAAAAGGAACAGAAGTAAAACTAGTGATGTTCTTTAAGAGACGAAAGAGAAGAGCATAATATGACTCTGGAAACAAAAGTACTTATTTCTTCACAAATAAATATTTTCCAATTTAAACTCTTTAACCAAACTTTTCGTAACTACCTTTCTCAGATATTTGAAAAGAAAAAATTAAAACAAGCTTTCGCTCAACTACGAGCTACATAATGTCCTAAGAATTCAAGTAAACAACTTAAGAAAACTTTCTTTTTCCTTGGTAAATGAAACAACTAACCTAAACTACTTTACCAAACAAATAAATGAAAGTTTTTTTTTATTATTGTTTTATGCTTCAAAACAAGAAATTCGAAAATGAATTATTTTCTTTTCTTCTAAAGCAAAAAAGGGAAAAATGATGACAAGACAGGACTAAGAAATGAATTCAATCCCAAACGCAGATCACAGGGAGTCACTAACAATACCAAATAGGCAGGTCAAAGAAGACTCACAAACTTTTCTAAAAACACTATCAAAGAAAACACAAGAAATCTTTTCATGAAAAGAAATCTATGTTGAAGTCAAACCGAAGCGACAAACTACTATAACAGAGACCAGGAATAGATCAAGAAAACCCCTGAGAAGTGTGGCTTCTGACAGGGAAGAGGATGACTACCTCCTTTTTCTTTTTTTTTAATTTCTCAACAGGCACGCTACTGACACTTCAACAGACAGCATATGTACATGGGTTGTCCAAGGGCACGGCACGTATGCACATGTGCAGGCCCACTGTAGGTCGTGTACACCTCTGTAACTCCTCAAAAAAACTGAAAACCAACAGTCAAGCACAAGCATGGAGTACTGGTATGGAAGACCAGAATCCCTTAAAGACATAGAAGCTTACAGAAACTCAGAAAATAGTGAATAAACTGATTCAAAACACCCAAAAAGAAATTACCCCAAAGACCTTAGAGGCTTCCCCAGTACGATCACCAATTCTGCTATAGTGGGAAAACCTCTCTATGGACTACACCAAGGTTCTAAAGTGTAGGCAGAGATAACTGTCTAAAGTCTCCTACTTTTAATCACTATCTCAATATTACCCCACAATCATACATAAAAGACAAGAAAGAGGGATCTGGTATGCCTACCTTAAACTCTGCGTCCGGTGTCGATCCCTTTGCACTTGATTGTTTCCCGACTGCAAATATCCTCCCAAGTCTAACCTGCATTCATCAAAAGACAAACAAGAAACTACAAGCATGCATTCTACATATGGATTAGTGGGTTAGACATCATAAACAAGAAATGTAAACAAATCATATAAGTTTAAGACATCATTTGGCGGGACGGAAAAAGTACTTCTTTATATTAATCTCACAAAAGTCACTTACAACATGAGACCAACAATGCTCCTTGAACTTGGTCCTGGGATCCTTTTCACCATGCACCAACTACTTCCACGTCTTCTTCTCCTCTTCAGTTCTCTCAAGTTAGTGAAATGGCAAGGGATTTGCAATTGGGGCAAAGGGGGATTGATAAAATGGGCAGAGTTTCTTTGTTCTCATGCTTCTCTCTGAAATAGGACACCAACCCCTTCTTTTATAGGCCAAACGAGATAGAAACAGTGGGGTAATTGGCTATGGGCGGTCAAACAATTAAGAAACGGATCGGAAACCAATATCCTATGCAATTTTCATTTTTTCGCGATATTTTGTGAGTGTATGCGGGCTGTAGTGGCTCAGCAAGAATGTGTACGCAGGAAGTAATGGTGTAGGGCACGTACACCTTCAAAATAGTGGTTTTTAGAAGAGTTTTTCAATGATGGCTTGGAAAAGATAGCAAGTTTAGATGGCCTGATGTCAGGTATGCATGTCTGGTGCAATTTAGGGTTATAACAATTAACGACTAGACAGAAGCCTCGAAGTGCCAAAGTCTCGAATTCCCAAAGTAACGAGAGACTGCAATGTCAACCAGAAGAAATTCACTTCGAGAGATATTCATGCCCACATTCAAAATCTCCCGAAGGCCGAAGTCCCAAAGTGACGTCAGGTTGCCATGTTGTTTCAGGCCCTACCACTCCATGGGTGTTTTCCAACTCAATGCATGGCACTCATCCATAATTATCTATGACATCATATAGCATTATGCCTCCACATCACTCTGGGCCCGTACTACTCTTGGATTTTTTCATGCTTCACAATCTAAAGCCCCCAAAGCTCGAAGTGTCGAAGTGTCGAAGACACATGGTGCTCATCCATCAGTAGTTGTGACATCACAATGACGTCAGGCCACCATGTTAGATTCGAGAGATAGTCTTCCAAGAGATATTCTTGATTGACATTCGAAGCTCCCAAGTGCCAAAATTGGCTCTATCTCTAAACATGGTTAAAAGGATTTTAGAGTTGGCAGACGAATAAATTTTAGTGGGGGCGCTAAAATAGTAGGGTTTCCCAAATCGCATATTATAACAGATCGAGGACAACGCTTCATTGTGAGGACAGAACATGCTCGAACATTAAAATTCTAGAGTGGTCCCACAATCAAAGCCATGGTATAGCGAAAGAGTTACGTAGAAGTTGGTGGTGGATTGTGAGGGTCGAAGCGGTGTGGAACCAAACCGCCCTTGACAACTTCCACAATCATGTGCTGATGTAGGGTCCATCCAAGAGAAGCACGTGAAAACGAAAGCAGGGTGTTCCCATATCACGGATTGTGACAATATCGACGACCACACTTCATTGCAGGGACAGAAATTGCTCGAACACTAAACTATTAGAGTGGTCCCGCAATCGAAACCATGGTATAGCTAAATAGGCATGTGGCAGTTGGTGGTGGATTGCGGGGGTCGAAGCAGTGTGGAGCCAAACCTCCCTTGGCAACTTCCACAATCACATGCTTATATAGGGTCCAATCCGAGAGAAAATAATGGCAACAAATTAGGCATTAGTCCTTGTCCCGATCCCAAGGAGAAATCAGTTAATGAAAGAAGGATCGGTGGTTGAACAATCAGCTACCCCCTTAAATGGAAGCATGGAGGGTATGATCAAGGAGATAGAAAATTGTCAGCTCGAAGTACCACAGAAGGCATTTTTTCCTGTAGGCCCATACTGACCATAGTTTCCTTCTGACAGAAGGAACAAGACAAACAAGAGAAGACACACAACACTGGAGAAGAGGTGCCCAAGAAGCAAGGCATGTCTATTGTTTTGATTATAAATACATCTGATGAATGACATAATAAACAAAGGGGGGTTCAGCCGAAGACAGGAGGAGGTTTTGAGAAATGTTTATGAGTGTATATTTCAGTTTGTAAGTCGGAGGGGCATGTAGCTTTAAATTGTATGTTATTGAAGATTCATATGAGTTGTTTCATCAGATTTTTCTTCTATGTTCTTTGTTCTATTCATCTTGTTTGAATGTATTGCATATTTTAAGTATTAAAATTTTCCTTTGATTGATAGATTCGTGATGCGGTAGAGGATCTGTTGTAATCTTGGCTATTTATCATTGTTTACTTTTCATACACATCTAAATTCTCTTTGCAGAGAGGATCTATGCTTTGCGAGTATTCATCTTTATGTTATTTTCTTATTCTTCTCTTCATCATTATACAAATCTTGTGTCTGATAGGGAGCTTACATTACTTCAATGAGTATATTTTTTATGACTCCATAGACCAATGGTCCATCACTGATCTGCAGTGATATCTGTTGTCTTTTCCTTTCTTTAAAGTCTTACCGATCCTTTCTCTCAAACCAAAATAAAATCAATTTGTATGCTACCAAGCTTACTTCCATTTGCAGTCTGGGGGTGACTCTTGGAGTGATAACAATGTCTAATGTCAATATTAGTATACTTTCTATGTATTAGATTCAACTATGTCAATCAATGTGGGGCATATTAAAAACAAGAAAGGAAACCAGTTGTAAGCATTTGTCAAATCTAGCAGACCACTGGATAAAAGCAAGTTACTACATAAAAAATTTTAGCATCTCCAATAACTATTGTTGAGGTACTTCCCAAGTGAGAAAGGATATATGCTATGAATTCTCCGTGGATTTATTGAAAATAGAACAAGCATTTACTTTGCAAAAGGAATAGTTCTGTGGAGGGTGGAGATATGGCCATAGAAAAACCTTCCATCCATCCTCAAAAGTGGCCAAGTAAAAACGATTTTAACTAGAAAATTTTCCAAAGATAAATATATCACAAAGATGATATTGCCCCAACGCAAAGAGCAATATTCCAATCTGCTAAAATTTCTTTTACACATATATTGGCTAACTTTTGATAGAAATAACCATAATAAAAAACCATCGAGCATTCCATATATAAGTAACACATTTTCTTCACATTGCTTCTAGATTCCTTCCCTTTCCTCCTAAATAGGAGCAAATCAATTACTATAAATCAATGACCTATATTGCAAATTACGTCACTTGTCACAATCATTGATGCATAACTATTTGAAATGTGGAGGTGAGTAAGTGCAACAATGGGGGAGGGTGACCTGTGTCAATTCTCTTCACATGGATTAAAAATATACCAACTTAAATATACCAAGTATATCTATGTTGACTATAGAAGTGTCAAGGAATCTAAGCATGAGAATTCCCAAACCATAAGACATATGAAATATCGATGCAAGGTTTGAAACCATGGATTCTATGCAAGAGGATTGAAAACATATTGATTTGTCTCTTTGCAAAGCACATGTCCTTGAAGAGCATTACAATATCACATCATCAAAATCATTCACACAACCTAAAAAAATGATAGTTATAAAGGAATTCTAGCACAAAATTTTTGAATCATAAATAAATCAGAGAGCTCACATTGCTTCAAGACCAAGTGCATCATGTGTATTTACTAAGGTGTATTTTCCAAGAAAAACCTCTGGAACACAAGTAGCCATAAATAGAAACTACCACCCAATTCATAGAAAACCGGAACATTTTTTTTTTCATCAATATTATATCACTGCCCTTTCCTTCTAAATCTAAGAAAAAACAATTCTTCAAAAGTGACTTGGCCTTCCTCCAAATTACCTAGATTGTCACAACAAAGTGCATATGTATTGCAAATGTGGACTTGTGAAATCACGACATCTCATGAGCATCAATGCCATGGATCCTTTGCACATTGCTAAAAAATATACCAAGTCTTTCCTATTCCCATGTCAAAGTTGTTCCCAATGTGGACACACACAAAAAATACCTATGCGGACTTCTAAGACATGGTCATAGAAAAATCCTTGACACAACTATAAAGGTGTAGAATTTCATGATGATAATTGACATAAATTCTCTACACAAGCATTGAAAATACACAAGTGCTTCTTGTGTTATCCAAATGCCTATGCAAAGTACACAGGTGTGTAATACATAACTGAACCAACTGCAAGCATATTTCAATAGAAATATCCTTCGAGAGCCTGAAATAAATGCCCCTGTAAAAAGGGATTTTTGGATAGGATATTTTCCAAATATCAATATAGTACCAAGGTGAATTTATTTGATTCATAGTGCCCAAATATTCAAACTGTGGACCTAGACACATGCACGATGATAAATGGTATAAATTCACCTCACAAGTGTTGACTATGCTATCCATATTCCTCTGTGGAGAGTAGCGGTGTAGAAGACATAACTGCACCGAGTGCAGACATATGTCCATGCCAAAAGCCTCTGGACAACCTGGGAAAAATCCCTCGTAAAAAAAGGATTCTATATAGGAAATGTTTCAAACATAAATACAATGCTCAGTTGCAATTGCTTCAAGGAAAAATGCAAGTCTCGTATTTACTAAAATGGCCTTTTCACACACATGAATCACCTATGAAATATGCCCAGTCATAAATAAAAACCATTGGCCAACACATGGAAAAGAGAGACATTTTCTCTGCACTAGTTCTAAATTTTTTCCCTCTTCTCATAAATGTGAACAGCTCAACCTGCCATAAATGTCCCAGCCACCATGGAAACCACATTCCTTGCCACAATCCATAGTGCATAACTATTGCAAGTGCCAACATGCGAAAGCACCAAATGTAGGGATCTTAGACAATTGGCATCATTTTTCCACACATGAATTGCAAATAGTTCAAATGTTCACTATGCCAAGAAAAATCCTATACAAAGAACATAAGATACAACTATGCAAAGTGCGCAAAAATGGTCAAATAAAAATCCTCCACGCATAAGCAACAAAACATTGCACAACGTAACATTGACCATCTTCTATATAGAAACCATCTTTTTGGATTGGATGCATTTTTCTTACAGTCTTGCACATTGTTTGTTTGATGAATTCCACCTCCCATTTTCATTTCCATTACTCTTCCATTGAATTTTGGAGTGAATCAATACATCATTGATTTCTTTTTCTAGACAACAAAGATATAGACACATTGCAATCATATAAATATGAACTAGAATCCTATTTCTTGCAAGAAATGCATAAGATTCCTGACATTAAGACATATATTTCAAAAATACCGATATCTTCAAATGTAAATGAAAACGAAATACAACTATCAACACATACATTTCTTGCAAGAATTGCATCATATTTCTAACATTAAGATATATCTTTCGAAAATCCATCTATCTGCATCTTCAAATATAAATGAAAATGAAAGAGAACTATGGACACATACATTTTTGCATACGATGAAAAAATGTTTAAAATACACAAGTGTTGCTTATTCTATCCATATACCTCTGTGAAATGTGGAGGTGTGCAACACATAACTCCACTGAGTCCAGACATATGTTCATAGAAAAATCATTTCGAAAACCTAAAACAAAACGCCCCTATAAAAAAGGGTTTTCGGCTAGGATATTTCCTAATATAAATATACTACCAAAGTGAATTTATTTGAATCATAGTGCCCAACTATTGGAACTGTGGGGATTCCCAAGTGCACAACCATAAATTGTATAAATTTGCCTCACAACTATTAGAAAATACATAATTCCTAGATGCATTGGTGATATGCCTCTGCACAAAGAGGACACAGAGAATACATAACTGCATTGAGTGTCGACATATGTTCAAAGGAAAATCCTCTGGAAAACATGAGAAAAATCCATGGTCTAGAACTATTGCATGCCCCAACATGTGAGAGCACTGCAATGCAGGGATGTCAAAGAATTGGTATCAATTCTCCGCACAGAAATTGTAAACATACCAAATGTTCACTACGCTAGGAAAAAACCTACAAAAGAATGGAAGATATATTTATACGGGATGTAGACAAATCGTCAAAGAAAAAGTATATGCACATAATTAATAACACATTGCACATCACAATATTGACCATCTGCTACAAAGAAATCATCTTTTTATATTGGATAATATTTTTTATATACTCTTGCACACTCTTTGTTTGATGCATTATATGACCCCCTTGCATTTTTGTTACTCTTCCATTGAATTGCAAAATGGATCAATACATCATTTCTTGGTTTTTCTAGACAATATATATATATATATATATATATGCATTGCAATCATATCAATATGAACTAGGATACTATTTCTTGCAAGAATTACATCAGATTCCTGATATTAAGGCATATCTTGTTGGATCATGTTGTCATTGATGCCAATGGTTTGATTGATTGATGTCAAAGGATTGATTGACTGATGATTTATGTAATATAATATGTATTGTCCTTGATGAGAATGCATAGAT
>JZKD02S1410415.1:339851-360129 GCA_000966675.3 Picea glauca
ATCACAAGTTTTCTTGATGAAAAATAAGAGGTTCTTGATTTGTATTTATATTCTTCCAAGTACCTTATTTACTTGTCTTTAGGGTTGACCTATAAATTCTTGTTTGAAACCATTTTTCTCCTTTACTTGATTTTGGGTCTAAATTATAACTTATTAACTCTTTAGGGGAATATTTTACATGATCATCTTTAAGAGGGCATGTCTCCTCCACGGTGAGTAACTACATGACATTATACCTACTATTTGAAATGGCTTGATGAGGAATATCAATCCACGGAGGATCTACATGGATTTTTTATGTCCTTCCTATTGTTTGTCTTCAATCAACTCTGGGCTTCATGAAAATCCCTTTGGGGATTCCTAACCATATTTTCAAGGCTTCTTAACCATACATTGTAACTTCTTTTCTTAACACCTAGGGCTTGTAGGCTTCTTGAAAGTGTTTTCTCATGAGGGCCATGCTTAGAGATACACCATAAGGAGACCACTTTGGAGACTCCTTGAAATAAATCCATCACTTCTAGGGGCTTCTGGACCTACTTCGAGGCTTCTTCTAGGGTTGACATCAATGACAACCAAGTTTCCAACACTATATTCACATGTATATATGGAATAGATTCCTGGAACACATATATATAAGTGTTTCCATATATGTACATAAAAAATACGTATAAGGAAGCTCTTATGTATATACACACATAAGCATATACATAAGTGCTTATGTATAAGTATATACATATGTTCATATACAAAATCCCTCTCGTATATGTGCATAGAAGGACGTTCTTATAACTATGTGCATTTGTATGCATGTACATATAAGGATGTGGGTTTCCATATATATGCACATATAGCATTTGCATGTGTACATATATCAAATCACTTATGTATATGATCGTACATAAAAATATGCATATATGGAAGCCCACTTCAATACATGCATTAAAAATTATGCTTTCATGTATGTACATTTATAAAAGAAAGCTTCCATAAATGTACTTTTCTACACTCATATATGAAATCCATTCCATATATATGTATGGAAGCCTACTTCAATAAATGCATGAAAAATCTTTCTTCCATATATGCACATTTATAGAAAAAAACTTCAATATATACACTTTTGTATATTCATATATGGAATCCATTCCATATAAAAAAACACTTCTATATATAAAATTTTACATTTATTAAAATATTTTACATTCTATTTAAAAGTATAAGTGAGAAATTTTTAAAAATATTGCAATATAATAATCAAATCAATAGATTTGTGTGTTCATTGATTTAAAATATAAAGTGTAAACTTATATAGATCAACACACCACAAAAATTAACCAATAAACAATAAGTAATTAAACAAGAGAATGTAAACACTAAAGATTGTTCAACTACACACATTATGAGTGTGACATGAAATTGGCAAAAATCAAAGCATTAAAAGATAACTATATCACACTAATCATGTATATTTACAATGATTTCATGAAAATAATATAAAAATTTACAACGAGTTCATGAAAATAATATAAAAATTCTTGGAACTAAATGTGGCACCTTTTGCAAATTTCAATGAGTTCATGAAAATAATATAAAAATTCTTGTAACTAAATGTGGCCACTTTTGCAAATTTCTCTGTGTATGTTCTTTCATTTTTAACATGATCTTTTATAATTTGTTTTTCATTTTGGGATGGTTAAATTTCATTGTTTTATATGGCTTTGGATTCATTTTGGGATGGTTAAATTTCATTGTTTTATATGGATTTGAATTGTATTCTTGATGTTTCTAAGTAATATATAATGTCATTGATATCAATTTTTTTTTATATTTATATAATATGTGTATTTCATTAGTTAGTGATGTGGATTCAATTTTTAAGTAGTTGTATTTTATCAATTAGTTATATGGTTTTAATTTATATTACATAAATATATTGTTTTATTTAAAATTAAGGTTTACTTTGAAATTTTTTATTTCAATAAATGAAAGGAGAAAAATTAATAATAACATTAGTAAATATGAAGGAAAAAAACATAAATTAATTATCGCATCCATTATAATTAAAAAATACTTAAATTGTGCATATATCTCCACATAATCCAAATAATATTTTATAAAATTAAAAAAATTGTTCTATGCATAATCGTATTTATGTTATGTGAAAAAAAAAACATAAATTTTCAAAACCTCATCTAATTGTTTCCATATTTACATTATATCCAGTCCGTTGGTACTCATCAAAATAAAAAATAAACTAATGTATAATTATATAATCTTTAGACTATATAGCATAATTAAAAAAAATAAAACCAAGAATATTGTTTTTTCTTCACAGAGAAGAATTCCATAACTCTTTTATTATATACTTTAATTGTTAAAGTAATATGTGATTCATGTAGTATTGTTTGTATGATTAAATTGAAATAATTATCATTACCATTATTTGCCAATAACTTTAACATTAAATTTACTTTTTACTAAACATTATATGTTGAAATTTGGAATCAATGAGATTGTTGGCATGTTCGTGCTAATTTCTTGGATCACTACATCATTTGGTTGAACTCACAACATAAACCATTAAAATAAAATAAAGTTCATATTAGTTGCAAGATACAATGCACTCAATTTTTAATTAGACAAGTTATAATTGAACTATATAAATAGTTTTACAACTACCCTCACTTGTTGACACTAATTTTAAAATATGTACATATGTTACTATCCTCAACAATATCATCAAAAAATAATTGAAGTTCACAATGTTAGACATGAGGAGGTTCATTCTGAGATGTGGATCACTCAACTATAAAAAATATCATATAATATTTTTACAATCACATTAATGATAATACTATAATTTATATCAAGTAAAACAAATTAAAATCTCAAATTGCGATACCTATATTGTATACAACATAATGGTGCATATGATTAGAGGTTGGTTTCACATTTATTTTTTTGTTTTGAATAAATTAGTTCCATTTTCTTATCCATGCTCTTCTTTGATTTCGTGCGAACTTGTCTAACCCTCTAAAATTGTGGTTTATCCTTAGTTTAATTTCTCTCATGACTGTGTCATATATTTTTACTTTGTAGGCTCAAAACATGGTGTCATATCCTAGACATGATTTTAGGTGGATACATGGAATTGAATTTTTTTTTATTTAAATCTTCACTTAAAATGTAAATCAAATTTTCAATTTTTTATCAATGGTCCAAATTTGTAGGAAAATTGCTCAAATTCCTCACTCTTTATTGATCGATGCATGTAAAGTTTCAACTATCAGCCTCAGAGATTGGATTGTTCAATGTTACAGTCTCAAAATTAACAAGAATAAAATATGTATATGGTGAATATTTGCTTGATATTCTAGTAAGAATCTCATTATAACTATTTGATTTACATCAACTTAAAATTCAAGACTCTCAATAATAAGACTAGAATATTTGGTAATATATTAATTTCCAATTCATAGTAATAGGCCCACATTTGAACTTTGAAGACATGATTAAAAACATTTCCATTCAAATCCTAATCACAAATACAAAACTTTAACTCAGACCCTATGTATCTCACATTACACTAGGTATTGAAAGAGTATCCTTATTTTGGCTAAAAAACATATAGTCATTTGTAATTTGTGGTTCATGTACACAATATTCATTTGGTATCTATTTTTCTCTAGAATTTGAGAGTGTATCTTACTTCTCACATTTTTTAGGCCTTATAATTTTTTCTTCTTTTAAATGTTGACTATGAATATAATATACTTTAAATTTGGTCAACAACATAAATATTAGCTAGTCCATTTGTTTGTGGCATGCATTATTTTCCTTGTATTGGTACCTATATTTTAGATGCTTGTGGTAGGATTCAATTTCAAACTTTGTGTCTTGATTGGAATGTGAAAATTCCCTATAATTTTTTTCCCACATATCTAGAAAACTTTATCATAAACTAAAAAAGGAATGAGCAAAAACATGCAATTATGGAACGATAGTCATGACCTAATGTTATAGGACACTTATAGATTTTATCATTGGATAGCTAATTGGTGTAAAAATATTTTACAAACTTTTCCTCTTAATTGAACTCATGAAATATTCTTTCAATTTCTTTTCATATAGACTCATCATCCTAGCATCAGTGCATGATTTCCCTTAAAGAACAAAAATTATCAACTTTTCTTTCCTAGATTTTGACATTATTTCCAATTTTTTTCACCCATGCTCGATGTGCATGCCATACACATATATTAACATGGAGGAATTTCTTAAAATCATAAAATAATGTTACATTATAAGTACACCCCCCTGATAGGAAGTACAACCAATCCACCAAGTTTATGGTGTTCTTGCAAGTGTTTCCACAAATAGACCATGAGAATTCACATACCAAAAAACGTGTGTGATACCAATTCACAAGGTATATACTATCATGATTAGTTTGACTCCTCACATAGTAAGCATGAGTTATCCTCTCATGGGGTCAACAATCATCATCTGAATTTTTTATGGCTTTGTCCATTAAGGATTCAAACTACTAATATTTCTTGTAATTTTTTAAATATCCTCCCTCTCTCAAAATGTTTCTGAATCAATAATACAGTTCTACATTTTTCAAGAGAATATATAGAGACCAATCCATTATATATTCACATTTATTTCTTAGATCGAATAAAATTTTTAAATTTAAGAAGATATGGCATGTCTTCATAATTTTTTGTTTTTTATATTTGCATGAAGAAAATCATGAAAACCTTTCACCCACATCCATAATTGAAAGAACTAAGTTAGTGCAAGTTAAATATATATGGAAGAAAAAAAAAACTAGAATTTGTGAACTTACAAAGATTATTACCTAAAATCCAAGTGGTGGGAAAATAATCCAAGGACTTCTCTTCAATTGCAAAATAAGTGAAAAACTTATCCACATGTTGGACCGCTGATTCAACATTAGAGAAATACTTCATGAATAACTTAACCTATAAATAATAGCATTTTCCTACTATAGAGTAGAGGCTAACTTGTACATATTTATTTTATGTGACCTTCATTCATGCCAAATACACAATATCACTCAACACTTTGTCGCCCTCCTATACAATTAAAATAATTTATGTAAGATATTATTACAATAAATACAAGTCATAAAATGACCAAATGAAAGTTACCTCAAAGAATTGACTTTATCCAATGCATCATCAATCATGAATTCATTGACTTTCGAATTAGGGTGGAATTTGTAACATCTATTCATCAACATCTCCAATCATGTCACAATATTGGATTATGTATTTCATGATGCCACAACCCATGCAACCTGTACCCCAATTTGTTTGTCATGAAAGGCCATAATTGTATACAATTGATATTGTGATATTCAATAGCACCCAAAGTCAAAGTTTAAACTATCAATAATAGTGAATAACAACACAAAAAAAATAAATTAAATGAATTATTCAAATTAACCCTACCCCAAATTTATTGGTGTTAAATTTTAAATCAATTCCTATAAAACTATCGCGAGATAGTTTTACCATTGTCTAAAATATCCATTTTATTTTAATTCCAATTATAAAAGGGAGATTTGGACCATCAGGATTCTAAAAAAGAAAAAATAATCTGGTTGTTTATGATACTAGAGGTTAACACTCATTTCATCTTTCTTGTGAAGCTGATATTTTCTCTTCATGAAGATGTTAAAAATATTTGGAAAATATTTCCTAGTCAAGAAGAAATATCTACCATGAAGAAATGACCTCCAACTAGAATGAGAATCATTACTACGCGAAAAACACACACAAATGAAGAGATGTGACAGGTATGCTCATTCACAACAAGATGAGTGCAATGAGACTTTGAAAGAATTTTTAAAATAAACATGGATTCCAAAACCCTATACATCCAAAACCTAACCCTAGGATGAAGCACCAAGACTCATGTGGGCCCTGTTGGTAAGTTTGTACATCAACTTCCTGGGGTCGTAACATTTGCATACGATCTTTGTTTTAGGCACATGATAGCCTGTTGGAAACGTATATCCGAGGAATACACATTATGAGATAAGACTCTGACTCTATTTATAGTCTAGTTGTGGAGATCCATAAAAATGGTGTTAAAGGCCTCAAAACAACCCTGGAAGTCCAGGACCCGAAAACTAGGAAAAAACTACCAAACTAAAAAACTGCCAAGATGAGCTAGTTGGAATAGGTGGCTGGCCATCGATATCCACCTGGATCACCTATGAAACATATTAATAATCTGAAGTATCTCTTCCTGATCCTTCATAAACCTTTCATTATCTTCCCTATAGCTCTCCACTTCCCTATGCAAGATTCTCATAGTTACAAGCTCTTACCTGCCTGTCTTTCCATTAGACTCTATCTCAATATTTCCCATACTAACATGCATATATATGATATATTCCTCATGCTTTTTATATCCCTTGACATATTTCATAACTCCAATCCTCATATAAGAACCAAAGTTGTTTTCATGTCCCTCTAATTCTACAAGAAATGTGCATGTAATAATTTGTGTTAGCACATTTATAATATAAAACATTTTAATAATTAGAATATAGGTGATTCTTCATATCAATTTATGAAAAACACAATGTAATATGTGAAAATATGATTCCTTAGAAACATTCCTCTCTAATACAACTCTCCATCGATTGTATTCACAACATTCACAAGCTGTAATTTCCACTCGTTGCTTTGTTTTTACTACTACATAAATTACTTTATTATTTTATGGAAATAGTTTCTAATTATAACTTATGGTTTAATAGATGTCTTCTCCACCTTAATACCTTTCCAATGACTACTCGTTTTCCTAAAGCTGAGCTCCGAGCTAAAATTTATGGTTTGAGGAAGTTTAGATTGTTTTCCCATTTTATCCTTGTATGCTACGTGTGTATTATTTATCTTCCTGCACATTTTTGCTTACCAAAATTATAAATATGGATCCACGACCATATTACATGATTCATAATATTTCCATAGACTACTTGTGTTCCCCAAACAGACTTCTTAGCATGTAGTTATGCCCTTTGGATGTAAATTGGTTTTGAAATTTTACCATAGCTATTTCAGTTGTAACTTTCTCATGCGAGATTTTTTTGTGTGCTCGTAATAGCTCCTTGGATAGATCTCTCTAAATTATTTATTTAATTTTTAGAAATAAGGATCGTTACTATGCCCAACTGGACTGAGGATCATTACTACATGGAAAACACATAAAAACAAAATTTTCTCTGCTAATTAATTTCCTATAGCATACCAGCTATGAATTACAAACAGATTTAACTTATTTTTGATATCATAATTAAATGCATCTACAACATCCTAAAAATAACATGAATGAAATTTTAGCAACTCATCACAACGACATATAAATTGCTCTCAAACACAAAGTTAATACAAACAATTTAACTCATAATGCAACCTAGAAACAAGATAAAACACTTATATTTTAAAATGGTTGTGTAACCAACTACTTGAGATGAATGTTTCACCAAACCATAGCCTTGTTGTTCTAGATATAAAAAAAAAATCACCCCCGATCTAGGGATATCAATCCACAAAAGAGGGTGGTCTCTCACTACCCACTCATATCTAAGAGAAACCCACAACCCATTGGTATTCTCCTACAACTATCCTGATTTTCCACTATATCTCTTCCTCTCTACCTAACCAACCCAAGGAATGTACCCCTTCACTACTAGCATTCCATTAGGCATCCCATTCATTTATCAGGGTCTTGATGGGACAAGTAACTAGTAATCTCAACTAGGAAATTCAAGGGATCTCACTGCTAGGAAAACTACCAGGAAAATAACAGCAGCCACTTGTTTTTATAGTGAAAATCACACAAGAGTTCACTCTCCAGGACTAAAACATTGTCTCTTCAGTATTCTACTCCAAATACACTCTAGAATTCTCCCTCGATGGTTTCTCCATTTCCAAGTTCTTATTTTTTGCTCTTTGTTTGTTGTTCATGCAAAAACATCGACTATCTAAAAATGTTGTGACTTCCCATATGAATTTTTCCTCTCTTTTGCTTACTTTGTTAAATTACACTCTTCACCAAGATGATTATAATACACCCCCATGCTCCTAATAACTATGGGATGTGACTTCTCACACCCACCCTCTTACATGTATTCAATGATTGGCTTTGGGGAACACCGAATTAGAAATTAGAAGGATCATATACCAATAGTACTTTTAGGAAGTGGGTTGAATTAATAGACATGGGTAATAATTCCCCCTTGGACACCTCTTATACATTCTCTTATACCCTCCCCTTTCTTTTGGATTAATCATCCCCCATCTATTTCCATGTCCCCCAGCACAGTTGGCATCACATTTTATTATTAAAATTCATAAATACAATTTGCATATACATTGTTCGGTCATAGTTGCATATTGTATTTACATTAAACATTAATTAAACTTGGGATTATAGTGGAAATGCTAGAGGTGCTATGAAATCCATGTCAATATGTCACTTAATGTTCTTCTTATATACATCATCAATTGACACTTCCATAAAGAAACAAATTTCTACAAAAGATAAGATTTCTCTCGAAAGATTAGGTTTATGCAAGAACCTATCCTCTGCAGACAAGCCATGTTGGCCATGAAAATACCATCCTTCCTCATATTTGTGATCATATGTGTTGTATGCCAATATTTATATCTTCGTGTTCTTATTCAAAACATTCACAATAAAGTGGCATTGGAATCCCCTCTTCTTAACAAATGAGCCCCTGCATTTATTTGGATTCTCTTATCTTTTGTCTTCCAAGCCATATGAACATGATTAACTATAGTACAAATTACAACTCCTTAGTATATAAAAAAATCATATACATCCACTCATGAATAACCATTTGTGATATATATATATATATATATATATATATATATATATATATATATATATATATATATATATATATATATATATCATCATAAAATGCATGCACCAACTTAAAAATATATATACAAATGTAAGAGCCATGTGACTATGATATTTATACAGCTCATATTGCAGGTGGGCATTATCCCTTTCTGTTCAGTTTTTGTTAACTGTGCGTAAGAAATTACATGGAGTGTCGAGATTGGTTTCCTTCCCTCTAATAAAATCAA
The DNA here is from genome assembly GCA_000966675.3 of Picea glauca. Classification (NCBI taxonomy): domain Eukaryota; kingdom Viridiplantae; phylum Streptophyta; class Pinopsida; order Pinales; family Pinaceae; genus Picea; species Picea glauca. Next base: position 349,019 of record JZKD02S1410415.1, read on the forward strand.
GAACTTTATATGAAGTTATTTGTGCAACTAAATATTTTCGAAAAAAAAATGGCTTTCCTTCAAGTCTTGGAACTCGAGGTCCATTATAATATTCCATTTGTTTTTCCTACCCATTTTGTGTGCATACCTAAAACAATGTGGCATCCCGTTAATAAAAATGTGCAATGACATATCAAATAATTTTAACACAATAGAGGTGACTACAAGGCTGCAAAAATCATAAATAGGAAAATAGGAAACATCGTAAAAATTCAATTCATTTTCCACCTATTTTGGAGATATTGTTCTTATGAAATTCATTCTCATGTGAATCTCTGGATTGTAATAATATGCATTTAGTCACATGGATTAAGATATGTTTATGTAATTGTGTTCTAGATGTCTATTCGTGTGTTCACTATTGCTAATATTTAAATTAAATCCTTCCTTCTTATATATCAAATAAGGAAATTCTTCCAGATTCATGTTGTTATATCACTTTTTGTACAAATTGTTACGCATGTTATTTTGGTCTTAATCTTTTGTGGGTCTAGTGATGGAATTCATCTCTTCCTGTGTGTACAATTACATATGTTTCATAATGTGATAGGACATTAATGATCACAGTGATAAAACATATTAATGTAGCATAACTATTAAGGAACATCGTAATCCAACATAACCCTTGATCAATGTCACACTGTGACATAACCATATTCAACTAGACTCAAACACATTGAACCAAAGTAAGTGAAAGTAAAACACACTAAACAAAAGTTAGTTAAATTCAACCCTAATCAAATTAGATTTAGTCAAAACACATCATTTTTCTCTTACTCATAATTCAAAAGATGAATTATTGTGAGTTTAAATATAGATGAATATTATCTAGTGTTGTAATGTGACATTCCATACTTTTACTATGTATGAATTTTAGGAATTGTATATAACTTTTGAGGAAAATCAAAATCCAATAACCCTTGGAATAAATTACAATGCAACATAATCATTAATGAATGCACACTGCAATCCAACATAACCCTTAAGGAATATCGCACTACAACAAAACCCTTGATGAATTTCTCAATGAAACATATACATTAAAGAATGTATGAATTTGATATAACTCAACCAAGATCAATGTCTCAATGTGACATAACCAATGAGGAACATCACAAGAGGAATGTCACAATGGGACATAACCCTTTATGAACATTGTATTGCGACATAATCATTAATAAATATAGCAGTGCGATATCAATGAATTAAGATGAACATTTGAATGAAACCTAACCATATTATTAGCCCATCAATGTTGGAATGTGACATAACATAAAGTCATCTTCTTAATGTCACAATGTGACATCATATTGAGTTCAATCTATTAATGTCGTAATGTGATATAATTTTTAATTAGAGGTCCTAATGTGACATAATATTTAAGTAAACTATAACATCACATCTACATAATATCAAAATAGCCACTTCATGTGACAATTTTATGTAATATTGAAACTAACCTCTCAATGTCATAATGTGACATAATATTGATGTCAATATTCGTCCAATATGACATAATATTGAAGTAAACATATTGCATTATTTCTCTTGAAATGTCATAAAGTCAACCATAGTCAACCATATTTAACAAAATATAGCCAATGTTATCCATAGTCAACCAAATTCAATCATAGTTAACTGTCATCAACCAACTTCAATTAAACTCAATGGCATGCCATAGTCAACCATTATTAACCAAAATGAACTAAATTTAACCATATACCATAGCCATACATGGTCAATCATAGTCAACCATGGATATACATAGCCAACCATGATCAACCATAAAAAATCATGGTTAAGCATGGTCAACCATAATTAACAATGCCATGGGCAATCAAAGTCAACCAATGTTAACCACGGTCACCCATGGTCAATAAAGTCAAACATAACTAAACATGGTCAACCATTATTATCCATAATCAATTATGATAAACCACGGTCAATCATTATTATCCATAATTAATTATGTTAACCATGGTCAACTATATTCAACCATTGTTAAGAACATACTCAAACATGCTTAACCATGGTAAACCATAAACATCCATGGTTAGAACATAGTTAACCATGGTCAAACATTTTCAACCACAATCAAACATAGTAAATGATTGTCAACTATGGTCAACCATAGTCAAACATGCTCAACCAAAGTTAACCATAGTAAAATATGGTTAACCATGGTCAACCATAGTCAATCTGACATAACCATATTATCAAAATTTTGGTGTTGCAATGTTACATAATATTGAAGTTAGCAGCTTAATGTCTTAGTGTGACATAATATTTAAGTCAACCTTTTAATGTCGCAATATGACATAATTTTGATTTCAAGGTCCTATTGTGATATGATATTTAAGTAAACCATAGAATCACAGGTGAAATAATATTGAAGTCATCCAATTCATGTTGCAATATTATATAATATTGAACTTAACATCTTAATGTCACAATGTGATATAATAATGAAGTGAACTATACTATCCTACTTTAGTTATCTTGAAATGTAACAAATTCAACATTATTACCCAAATTCAACCATAAACAACCAAGGTCATCTATAGTCAATTGTTTCCAAACATAATCCAGCATAGTCATCCATCATCAAACAATGTCAATCAAACTCAACCACATATCATAGTCAACCATTATTAACCAAAGTCAACCATTTTTAACCAAATTCAACCAAATTTAACTACATAGCATAGCCAAATATGGTCAACGATGGTCATATATCATCGAAAATTATCAAGCATGGCCAACCATAGTTAACTATACTATGTACAACCAAAGTGAACCATGGCCAACACACTCTAACATAGCCAAACATGGTCAACCATGGTGAGTCCTAACCAAACATGATCAATCGACATTCTTAAGCATATAGTTAAGCATGGTCAAGCATGGTTAAACTTAGTCATCCATGGTCAAACCATAGTTAACCATGGTAAAACATAGTTAACCACTATCAACCGTAGCTAACCATAGACAAACATGGTCAACCATGACCAATGAAGTTCTAAAATTATTGTTATTATTATTATTATTATATTTTAATTATTTATAATATTGAAATGAAATATGATTATCTAATTTATATTAATACCATCATTTATAATTATATAACTATTTCTATTAAATTTTAATTTTATTTTTAGTCTTACTCATATTATTATTATACCCAACCCAAATGTGGATTTCAACTAGCACAACCAAATTAATTACATATGGTTGATATATGCCCATCATGATATTCCTATTTCCACCTTTAATAATATATTTTATCAACATATATCAACCATCTATAATTAATATGGTTGTGTTTTTGTGTGTGTGTGTGTGTATAATCTAATTTCCTACTAGAAATTTCTTCAAGTTGATGGGTTGTGTAAACTTACAAAAGTAATATTTCTATGTGTGTGCTAGAAATTTCATATTAGATACTAAAAGATATTTACTATATTGTACCCATTTTATAAACCCAATTAAAATTCTCTAATATAAATAAAATTAATGAGGGAAGTGTTAGCACTAGGAATCATCCTCAGATTGTAGAGAGGATAAGCCCAATACCCATCAAAGTATGTGTAAATGTAAATGAGTGTTTAAAGGTCAAATGGACAAGAATCAGAATAATAATGTTTTAACTTGGGAATCTGGGCTAGCATGCATAAGAAATTGAGGTCTTGATTAACTTCAATGAGTGAATGGGAGTAAAAGTGAATAGAGGGAAGACTTTGGTGAGGGAGCTATAAAGGTCTGCTATTGACATAAGGTGTTCTAGCAGCCCAAGGAGGAAAAACTCAAACACAAGATATTCTTGAATTAAAAGTTTAAAGAACACTGAAGATCATCATAGACGTACTATAATCAGACATTCATCATAATTGTAACGACTCCAATCGTTACGACTACAAGCAAAGAAAAGTGAATATTTTTTTTTGTTTTTAGGAAGGAAGGAAACAACAAAATAGTTAACCACACCCTGACGATGAACACAATGCATGTAGATCAGGCAACAGACAACAATGACTCTATACAATAACACATCGATCAACTAGGTGAACTATACATAAATCAAGGAAGGAACGAGTACTCACCCGACACAAACACGACAACACCTACCAGCTAAAGGACCACATCCCCCATCCCGACACAACAACCTCAACGACCAATAACTACAACCTCTATGGTGAGAAACCAAACACATGAAGGTGTTACAACCCCAACGCCAATAACAACTACAATGAACAATGCCCACAATGGGTAGCACAAACCCCAACCAAGTTATCCTTCACCTCTATCCCTTAGGGTGCACAATGATCCCCTCCTCAAGAATCATGCCATCGCCAGGTGATAGGTGCGACAACAACCGTGATGCAACAACATAATTGGACCATCAACCCCAACTAAAATCCACATGCTAGGAGATCAAGGACTATCTAAACACCTGACGACTAATCCCTAGCACCCAACGACGAGTCAACAAGATGACTAAGAAATTTAAACAACACAACAATTTCCTTGCACAACAAAATAAATCTGCACACCTTGAATAAAATTATTAAGGCACATATCTTTTAAAATAAAAATTTAGCAATAAAGGATAGTGGCAATATCATTGATAAAGGTTAAAGCAAGATAATGATTAATACAACTAATTTACAATATTTAAGAATTACAGATAATGGTTAACATATGACCAATAAAATTAGCGATAAAAGATAGTGGTATATTAACCATACTAATATATAACCAATAAACATTAGGAAAAGGATAATGGTTAATATATAAGATATCATTGTTAAATTTTAATACGGATAGTTTCAATATATTCCATTTGTATGTCATATTGGTATTAAAAATACTTTTGGTTGTTGTGGTAAGAAGATAGTTGTTTTATAAACCTATACACTCTCCTTAAAAGGTTTAACGATAAAATAATTTTAGCAAGGATTACAATACGCATCGTTGTCAATCATAAGAAATTAGATCATTGTGTAAAACCCAGTAATGGTAAGAATGATATTATAATGTTGTTATAATGTTTTATAAAGAATGCTAACGCTATCTAGTAATAAATGATATGGTTGTCTAAAAATTGAGAGCATAGATGTAGTTGTCTTTAGATAAGTCACGGTATAAAGTGTAAAAATGTTATGTGAGCGCTGAGTAAAATAATCCATGAAATAATATTGTTGTCCATAAACGTTGGTGGCTATGAAAATCGAAAGGATGAATAAAATCCAGTCAATATATACAATTAAAAATGATGGCCTACAAATAGTATTAACACTGAGAATATTTAACATTCGAACAGATGGGAAACAACATTAAATTTTCAATGTCATACCCATTAAGAATCGTTGTATTTAATGCATGATAGAGTTTACATATGATAAAATCTTTTAAAATCGTTAGCAATAAAAACAGGTCATTGTCCACAATAGCTCGTGCCAGGTTGTCTATCCTTATATATATTATAACAGATTTAATATGGGATATAAATTTTCAATGTTGTCATTAAGGACGCAGTATTTCGAATAAACTTAAAAATAACACCTCTGCAACTAAAAACTCACACACCAAATGCCCAATGCCAAGTATTCTGCTATGTAACTCGTCATGACCGTACTGATCAAGGAATGTGTAGTTCGCGGTGTGATCTAGGGTAAATTGTTGAATAAATATTGGGAATTTTGCTGAGTAAACACCTTGTTAAGTCGTTGGTATTTACAGTGTTAAAATGTTGTGTGAACACTATGAAAATTGATGAGAAAAAACTGTTTCACCTCCACAGATCGGATATCATTTACAAGGTTGTTGTCTAATAATATATAGTGATCTACCTAAAGTTAAAATGAAATATTAATGCTACTCAAGATAATCAACAAATCCAAATTCAATCACAGAGATTTTTCCTTTCAATGCTTAGATTTTATCATTCTAAAATGCAAATAGGAAATAAAAATGCAGATAAACTCAATCATGCACAAAGAAAAATGTAGTCATATAAACGTAATTCAAAGGCAAAGTGCGTAATGATAAGGCTAGCATAATACATAAGTCATTCTCGAGCAATTAAAGGTAATAAGATGCACTCCAAATGTGGCCAAAGGAAAAGTAAAATGACATATGTATAATTGTTTGATTCGGTGAGTACATAGGTAAAATGCAAAGAAAAAGAAGGTAGTAAACGCTATCATTCAAGTGGACAAAAATGCAATCCATAAATAATTTAAAACACAGAGAATATTAGGTTGTTCGTAGAGAGAAATGATAAACAATCGCAGATTTAATCATTCACAACAAGGCTCAAGACAATCCTTCAACCAGGAACAATCAATAGGGGTAAACAAYTGGGCAAACTATCCTTCKCTCATCATGCACGCATAGAAAAGCAAGGCACTAGGATCTATAGGTCTATTAACACTGAAGTGATGACTRTCGATTCGGCTCCTGACCGACTGCTCAGGTGTGGACTGATGATCTAGGGATGAGGACATAAGATAAAGTACAATGTCTTCACAATAATCATTAAAAATAGACAGAATAGTCATAGMAATCAAGGATTGATTGCCAAGAGAATCAATTCAAGAATCGAGCGTAAGGCTATGGTGAATTTAAGTACTCAATTAAAAATGCTAAGTAAAACACTTTCTTTACACAATTTAAAGTACAGAAATGAAAGCGCAAGATCAATATTAATCTACCATTCAAAATAAAAGCATGCATACTATAGCCCAAGGTGACAGCTCTGAGTCATTGTCCCACACGCTCCATGCATCTCCCGCTTTCTAAATGATGTGACTTCACCGGTACCTCCCAGCCAACGCTAGGGGTACTCTTCTTCCCCATTATCCCCCTGAGCCGCAAAGGGGCCATGTACTCTAAAACAAAGATCAACTAGCAACCAGATCTCCTCAAAAGGTCGAGCTACCACTCGTACTCGAGATGGGCATCCCAACTCCCACAAGATAAGTTAGTCAAGTCAAAAATTCTGTAGTGTAACATTATGCATAAAAGAACATATCCATACTTCTCCTCCTCCATCCTTTATATAGAGTTTCTAAGTGGATTATTTCCCAAATTCCCATTTAATTTAATTTTCGATATTTTAATTCAGAAAAATCCTCCCTCGTACACATGTCACCCATCCCCTTAGTTGCACCAGAAATTAATTTCATTAATTAATTATTTACTCCTATTTCCCTCACCCACCTGAAAGCATTCCTAGAATCGCTCCTAGGTGTTCTCATATTCCCTTACACATTTTAATGACTTACACCCTTACTAAATTCCTATTTGAGTTCAATTTAGAAATTTCTTAAAGACAAGATTCCTTACTAAGTTAGTCATTCCTGTTTTTCCTTATGTTTCCCCATTTTTCCCTTAGTTTCCCAATTCTTTTTAAGTTTTCCTCTTTTCCCTTTTTATCTAAGACTCAAATTAGCAAATGTAGAAAATTACCTTTTACCCCTCTTCCCTTTTAATTAATAAATTTTAATTAGCATATTTAGAAAAACAATCAATTCCCTTTTAAAATTTTAATCCCTCAATATAATTTGATTTTAATAAATTAATCAAATTTCTTACCCCCTTTTCATCACATCTTTAATGATTATTATTATTATTATTTTACCACAAGTATCACTTAGACCCAGATTTTAATTTCCGAGGCTGGGTGACATTTTATTAGGGAAATTGTTTTTTTTTTTATCTTTCTTATCACATTATTCGCTCTAAGGCCATCTAGGTTTATTCACTTATTAGTTAACAACGTGATGTTCTCTTCAGGACTCACTAGGTGATCCAAGGGTGCCACTCGCCTCATTTTGTTTCCCTTGCATGACATGCCCTTCAGGATGCACTACGTGCTCCAAGGGTGCCACTCGCCTCTTTCTGTTTTTCTTGTGTGATGTTCCCTTCATGATGCACTACGTGCTCCAAGGGTGTCACTCACCTCTTGACTGAATTGGTAGACATAAAAAATCCCTGGATTCAATACTCCGCTAGGTTATCTTGTGGGGGACTAAGGGTGTCTAAGGAATAAGGCCTCTGCCTTATTGTGCACCCCTTAGAATCATCATGATTGACTATCGTAGTCAGCCCTCATGTCATCATGGGTCTTCTCGAACTAGGTAATCGTTAACCTACAGTTCAAGGCATGACAAGAGTGCTAGTAGGCTATGGCAGGGTTGTTGTCCACACATCTCCCTCAACGTTTGTGGTTGTCATGCGACCCCTCTACTCCACATGTGAGTTTGGTCGGCAAGTTATCATCATCCTGCATCATCAACGAATCATTTCAGAAATAAAATAAATAATCATAACATCTAATTAGATGTGCATATGTCATATCAACAATAATAAAAACCCAACAGTCCACTCCCTGAATCGATCCAGAGTCCAAGGGGTTTCATCGATGCCTCTACATCCTCGAGGTCCACAGTCCTACACACTTAGGAGAACCCAGTCAATAGCACCTATCTATGTCAAAACAATAAAACAACATGTCATCATATCCATAATGACTCATAATCATAATCATACTCCCAATATTATAATAATCTGGATCACTTGCAAGCAAGTGTCCTCAAAGAATAAGTTCGCTCAGTGCACACAAGATCGGGATGTTACATACACCCCCTCTTGGTATAAACTTCATCCTGAAGTTTCATACTATACTATTGTCGAAATAATGTGTACCACAATATCATAAGTCTATATATAAAAAAAAATGGAAATTGTTGGCGCATATCATATGCGTCGTCCCAGGTCGCTAAGTGCAGACTATAGTTGTCCCATTGAAAATTGACCTGATCTACTATTTGACATCGTAGATGTCAAATGCGATGATCTAGGATGCATATCGGCTCAATCATGAGCGCCCCCTATCCAATATCTGCAAGGAACTCATGTCAATAACATGTGTAGGATCACTAATATAATGTCTCAAAACAAATATGTGAAAAACATCGTGCATACGCCTCAAAGAATCAGGCAAGGCTAGTCGATAGGCCTCGGGGGCCTCTCTCTTCACATTCTTGAAAGGTACCATGAACCTAGGAGAGATTTTAGATCCCTTTCCAAAATTGATCGAAATCTTAGGTGGTTTCACCCGCAAGAAGACCCGATCACCAACTTTGTAACTACGGTTGACACGATACGCATCGGCACAACTCTTCTGTCGATCTTGCGCTTCTTTGATTCTTTGTCTTATTCTTTTCATTTGATATTCCATTTCTTGGATTGCTTTTGGTCCCACCAGGACCCTATCCTCAATCTGATCCCAACTCAAAGGCATCCGACATGGTCGCCCATAAAGGAACTCGAAAGGCACCATCTTAATGGTGCCTTGGTAACTGTTGTTATATGTGAATTCTACCAGTGGAAAGAATTCTTCCCAACACTTTTGTTGGTCCATCATGTATATGTGCACATGTCTTCCAAGATTTGGTTTGTTCGTTCTGTCTATATGTCTGTCTCAGGGTGATATGCAGTACTAAAGTTAAGTTGGGTTCCCAAGGCCTCTTGGAAACTAGTCAAAAATCATCCAGTAAACACTGATCCTTGATCGGATATAATTCTCTTAGGCACATCATACAACTCACAATCTCACTGATGAAAACTCTAGCTATGTCAGGTGCCTAATATGTCATACGCACAGGAATAAAATGAGAACTCTTCTTCAAAGTGTCGACTACCACAAAAATTGATTCATGTCTCCTTTTTGTCAGTGGAAATCCAACAATGAAATCCATTGAAATGATCTCCCATTTTGATTCCATAATAGCGTGTGGTCGTAGTAATCCTTCTGGATGTTTATGTTCATCCTTTACCTGCTGACATTCTAGAAATCACATAATTGACTATATATACCTTCATTCCTTTCTAGAAGAATAAGGTTTTAAGGTCTTCCCTCATCTTCGGGACCCTCAGGTGAGTCATGTACACCACTCTGTGAGCCTTGTTTAGGATCAAAATCCTCAACTCACCATTCGTTGGTACATAAATTCAATTTTTAAATCTCAATAATCCATTATTGTCAAACGTAAGTCCTTCAAATCTTGGTACCATCATTGTGTTTTGTCCGATAAAATCCTTGACCTTCTTGTACTAGTCATCGTCGCATTGTAAAGTTAGAATCTTTTAACGTAGATTTTTCTAAAGAGGCAACACCAAAAAGATGTGAGGTCTCTGACTCAATGCATCCGCCACTCAGTTCATTGTTCCCTTTATGCAAGTAATCTCAAAATCATACTCGCTAAGAATTCCAACCAACATCATTGTCATGCGTTCATGTTGCTTTGCGTAAATATGTGTTGTAGTCCACAGTGGTCCGTTTTTAGTTCAAACCCTCATCCAACAAGGTAGTGTCTCCAAACCTTCAAGGCATATACAATGGCTAATAACTCCAAATCGTGCATCGCATAGTTCTCCTCATGCCTTCTCAATTTCCTCAAGATGTAAGTGATCACTCTATTATCTTGCATAAAGGCTCTACCTAAGCCTTCCTTGGATGAATCAGTGCATACCAAGAAGTCTGCATCCATGTCAGGGACCTTTAGTATTGGTGTTGTTATCAACATCTATTTGAGCCTCTAAAATTATTTCACGCATTTCTCAATCCAAACAAATTTCTTGTTCTTCTCCTGTAATTCTATGATCGGATTTACTATCATTGAGAATACCTTGACAAATCATCGATAGTATCCTTCTAAACCCATGAATCTATGCACTTCTGGGACATTCTGTAAATTTTAAACCTGTGAAGTAAAGCAATGCATATAGATTCTTAAGCAAGACATAAATTAATCAATGGCTCATACAGAGAGTACACAGAGATTTTATACCCGAAACCCTCAACTGGGAAAACCTTTCATATATTCATTATATCAAATTTCAACATTCACCATACAATATATACAATGTTTTTATGTATTCCTTAGATACAAAAACCCTAATCCCTTAATCTGGGATTAATTTACAAAACCACTAAAAATAGAAAAATTCGCTAAAAATAGCAAAAACCACCAGACGAGGGATCGTGCGAGGGATCGTCAGACACA
>JZKD02S1410415.1:391485-405619 GCA_000966675.3 Picea glauca
GTGTGTGTGTGTGTGTGTAATAGACATTCTATGTTCATATGGATGAGTATTTTTTTCCGCAAGTATCTTTGTGTGGCATAGCCAGTAGTTAAGGTTGGAGCTTTCAGAGATTAGAGTACTGTAGCAGAGCTATAGGAGTGACGGTTCCCGTCCTATTGGTGGTTGGGTACGTTAAAATTTGGTCTCAGAGCTAAGTAAAGTGTCTGAGTAGTGGCATTTCCTGGCTTGTTGGTGGATGGGGATGTTACACAATACCCAGGAGAAGAACGAATGGCCTCTTCAATAGATAAAAACCAAGTGACAATGGCTGCAAATTCTATGAGAGGGAAGCTATAGATGTGAATGGATGAAGGAGGAAGTAGTTGCAGCATCAGGCACTACCCAAAGCTCAGGCAAGAGATATATAAAGAGTTTTCTATGCAATGGAGAGAGCTCATGAAGATGTGACTGAAAATGGATGATCTATAATCATTTAGGAAACCACCACATTCCCCTCATCTTCTAATTAATCTTTAACAGTTGATCCTGTAGCGCAGCCTGCAATCTAGTCTAAACTAGTGATTTCAGCAGCTCCGAGTTTGAGAGAAAATTCAAAAACTCWAAACTGTTAGCAAACTCATTAATAACCAGATCTTTAATATCCTTATTTAATGAACCATGGCGTTGAAAACAAGGTAGATCATGACCTCAACGGATAATGATAAATTATGGAAAGGRTCAAAGGACAAGGAGTGCACTACGGAAAACCTAGTGAGTTGGCAATGCCTTTTTTCAAAAATTGATTTKATGACCCTTCAATCAGACATAGGGACAACATGGAAAGGATAAAGGGTATGAGTGGAAGGAGTGATGTGTCAATTCATAAGATCATCTGATGAGTTATGCTTGATGTCAAGTCAAGAGGTGAGTCAAAACCATAAGTCGTAAAATGAATCGAGGCTTAAAACCTATGTGTTGGCCAAAAATGAGCCAATACCACAAGTCTTTATTTGATAATCTAACCTAAGAAAATCACACAAAGAAAAATAAAGAAAACCTAAACTCTAAAGGATAAAAAATTAAATCTAAGGGGTAAAATACCCAAGGCAATTTAGTGTGATAACATGAAGCATGCCCAAAATTCTACATGCATCTAATAGCATATTAATTCCATGAATGCAACCATTCAAGAAAACACAACATTAAAATAAAACATTTACACAACAAATTTAGACATACAAAGAATAAAAAAACACCCATGTTTTTATAGAATAATGGATGTGTATGAGGGACATTCCTCCCACCGTAATATTGATGTTCCATTTCTCTCAATAGTGATCCACTCCCGATTTGAGGCTATGATTCCACAAGGAGGTCTATCCCTCTTGATTTTTCACTGTCCACAAACAACATCCCAATACCTAGGTTTCTAAGTACAATAAAAATTCCAATCCACCATTTCTCTTTCCCCTCAACTTGTACAACCCAAGGAATGGAATCCCCTTCTCTACCACACAATCACTTAGGCTATCCCACTTCCCTCCAAATCTCTAGCACAATTTTGGCCAATAAATCTCTCATTTAGGGACTCCAATAATTCTTAGTTGTTATTGGAGTTCTCACAACATCCTTCCAATAGGCTCTTGAGAAAGTTTTCTCAATAGGAAACACACTTACATGCACACAACCTTCATTTCCAACATCAAACTCAGCCCAAAAAAAAATCCTCTCCATAGCTTGTATGGCTAGTGTTATTTCCCAACACTCAACTTCCTTTTGTTGTCCAAAAATTGTTCCATGTTCCTACTCGAATTTATGTTTTCTCCATGCATTCTTTGACCTTCACACATTTCCCAAGAAATATTGTATCCATCCCCTACTTTCTTAGATAGGTGAGATGACTTTCCGACCAACCCCTTACATACATGTACTTAGTACATACTTCAATATCTATGTGAGGTGGCATTGGTCACCAACCTGTTACATGCATTTAATGATTGGTATAAATAAGTCCAAGGGGTAAATATCTGAGAATAAAAATGGTTTATAAAAGTGGCTGGGGTTATTAGGAATGTGTAATCCCTTGGAACCCCATTTAGCCCCCTTATTTTGTGGAATAATATCCCACCAACATTATTGCCCCTCTCATATCACATCCAATGATTTAATACCAATGATTTATTTTTATTAATAATTTCAATGTACATTATAAGTAATAGATCCCTCGGCCATATCGATCAATATAAGCTCTCCGACCCATAGCATACTAGCTCACCAACCAAAATCAAATTAGCATAATTACATTACAATTTATGGGGATTAAAATTGGAGATGTTATATGTACTCAAGTTGCTCAAATTCTTACATTAATTACATAGTAAAACTTTTTTTTTTTTTTTTCACATGAAGGAATATTTTCCCCCAGAAATAGCAATTTCCTTGCTATTTAATTTTGAATCAAAGGCAACTTTCGAAGCCATTACAACTTACTCATTATGAGATTTATTCATGTCATTATGAGAATTGAACCTAGGTCGGGAGAATAACAATCATTCCTCACAACCATCCAAGCTACACCCAATTGACTAAAACTATTGTTTTATAGTATAATTGTCTTTTATATGTTAATGTTTGTAGGATTAAAGTCTCCATTTTCTTGTGGGAAACATGTTTAATACTCTTGTGTGTGTACCATATTGTTTTCTTGTAAGTAAGTATTGTATAAATTACCTTCCATGAATTCGCATTTCAAAATGATCAATGTTCAATGGAGCATAAATCACCATGACTGGAAACTAACTATGTTCCAACTGATTGTTCAAAATTGTACCTCCTATGAGACCAAAAAATACACTATGTCGATTGGCATCGATGACATATAGACTATTTTGCATTGCCAATGACACTGACAAATACAAAAAATATTAGATTGATAACATGTAGACTGGCCTTAAGAGTGATAATAGTTATGTTCAGGAGGCCCATATACAAACTAGAATAACCAAAACTGAAAGATGAACTTGATGACCTTCAAGCATGGTGCCACTTCTATTCAGGTGGAAGAAAGATATGCAATGTCACCTCTATTGTCACATGAGAAGTTCTGGCTTCTCGAGTGGAATCGAAGTTCATCACCAGGGCCAAGCGATGTTCTAGAATCTCAATGTGAAATTTAACATTGAATACCTTGTTGTGAAGCTCAAATACCAATTATTGAAGGGTTGATAAGGAATTGAAGTTGCGTTGAGAATCATCTACATTGGTTTCATTACTCGTTCCTGTGAATGGCACTTCCAAAGAGTGCTTCATTGATTTTCCTGAGGATTGGGTGTCATGATTGTTCCTAGTATAACTTCTAGGGGAGATAGGAGGTGGGCTCTCAAACAAACTCCAGCCCAGAAAAGATTTCGGGGCATTACCTAGAGAGCGCCCATGTGATCCGGGTTTATGAACAGAATGAAATGAAAACACATATATGTAATATTAACAAAGAGAAAAAGTGAACAATAATAGAGATACATTAAAACTTGACTTCTATTAAATAAGAAATATGTTGAAAACTGTAAAATGCAGACTAAAAATGAGCTTGTTAGAATGGTGACATCTTATCTCTGAGAAGAGATGTGACAACTACACTCATTCACAAGAATATGATTAAAATGAGGCTCTGAAGGCCTTTTTTAAAATAAACATGAATTCCAAAACCCTATACATCCAAAAACCTAACCCTAGGAGATGAAGCGCCAAAAATCATGTGGGCTCCATTGGGATAAGTTAGTACATCAACTTCCTAGGTTCGTAACTTTTGCATACGATCATTGTTTAGGGAGAAAGATAGCTCATTCAAAAGGTCTTGATGAGGATATTCATTTAGGTGTCTCAAAAAAATCCTATGTATATCATTGAGATGCCCGATCATGAAAAAAATTCATGTAGGCCCTCAAAATGGCCCCAAACATTTGGGACCCAAAAAATTGTGAAAAATAGTAAGTTGCCAAAAAAATATTTTGAGCCAGTTAGAATAGGTGGGTGGCCACCAAGATCCTCTTGGATCAATACTCCCCAATTAGGAAGCAATGATCTCCATTTCGTTGATTTCCCCCATTAGATGAGGAAATTTCTGTTGAATTTGTCCCCGGATGAGCCACTTGTCTTGGTGCAGAAGCTTCCCTTCTTTGAAAACCCGATAAAGATAGATCATATGCTCACGAATTCTCTTGACCTATGTGTCCTAAATATGAACAATGGATTGTTGTTCCATGCAGTCATAGTTAAGCTCTGTTGGTGTCAATTTTTCTACTATCTCTGAGGTGTCCAATAATGGTGGAAAATAAGGGTGAAGGAGGTCCACATTGAACACCGGGTGCAAGGCAAGGAAGGGGGGAAGCTTATGCTCAAAATCATTGTCACCCATATCCCTGGTGATGGTTTAAGTTCCATAATATAGTGGATGAAGGTTCCTATGAGGCATTATAAGGCGTTCTTTCTGCAAGTGCAAGAAAACTTTGTCTCCCACATGAAACTAGTGTAGCACTTGGTATTGATCATGGCGTTTCTTGTACTTGGAATTGGACTTCTATAAAATATCCTAAACCTGTTGGTGTATGGGATGGATCCGCTTAATGAATCAGATGGATTTGTCAACTTTAGTTGACGCATGTGATGAGTCTTCCTAGGTGACCGTAAGGGGTAGTGCAACATCCACGGGATCCAATGGTTCAAATCCAACCCTACTTGAAAGGGGTTTTGGTCGGTTGAGCTATGTATGGCTCAGTTGTAGTTGTGTTGAACATAGGGAACACTCTCATCCCAGGTGTATGGGTGCTTGTAATTTTACATGCATAGGATGTGCATGATCATCTGGTTAATGACCTCGGTTTGGCCATCCATATGGGGGTGGAAGGAAGTGGATTTGGTGAGCTTGGTGTCCAACAATGACTAGAGGCTCAAACATAATGTGCTAAGGAACTAGCTGTGATGATATGATATAATGGTTTATGGGATTCAAAAGTATACCCACACTCGTTCAAAGAATAGCTTGGCAGTGGCCTCCATTGTGATTCTCTTCTTGCAAGCAAAGAGAATCACCATCTTGGAAAAGTGATCAACAACCACAAAAACACAGTCATTTCCCTGCTTGGTGGATGGAAGGATTGACATGTATCAATTGAGATGGATTCCCCTATTAGAAGTAGGTAGAGGAGTTTACAGGCCTTGTTTCTTAGTGCTCGTTTTGGAAATAATGGAGGAAGTGCATGATCAAATATACTAGTTGACATCCTGTCAAAGTTTTAGCCATTAGAAACGTCACTGCAGTATTGTCACTGTCATTTCCATGTTGAAGTTTCCTTCCACCCGACTGTAGTGGGCTTTCCAAATCAACTACACTTTCTCACTTGATGGAATGCAGAGATGACCTGGATGGCACAGTATCCCATCCTGATGATTGAAATTAGTGACAGTTGTGCTTGTTCCCAACATCTAATAGGTTTTGGGGAAGTCAGGATATGTTTCATAGAGGTGGGGCCATATGGAGGTCTCATGGCCCCAAGATTCTAGCACTCTGGTGAGTTATGCGACTAGAGGTCAGCTGAGGAAATCAATGACTTAGTTGGTACTTCCTATTTTATACTTTATTTTGAGGTGGAACTGCTACAAATATGTGGACCACTTTTGATGGCATTCATTCTACAATCTACCTTGTTTCTACATGAACTACACCGAATTATGATTAGTGTGGATGATTGTCTCCTTCTCAAGAATGTAATGCCTCCACTGGCAGTAGGATTTCACATTGGATTATATTTCTTTGTCATAAGTAGGGTACTTATAGACGACATCTGATAGTGTCTCACTATGATAGGCCACAGGGTGGCCCTGTTGAGTGAGGATTGCGCCCACTGTTAGGAAAATTAATTGTTGTATTAAAGTCCCACTTAAGTGTCAACCATGTTCATAAGTTGATGAACTACAGGCATATTATGTGCAAGAAAATGAAAGAGGTATATCCTACCTTATATTTCCAGGAGAAAGAGAACTAAGTAACCTATCAATCATTCAACTACTTGACAATAAAAAACTCAAATTACTGTGACAATACACTAAACTAATCAATCATCAAGACAAAGAATCATTCCTCTATCTCAAATGTCTAAATCATATTCTATGTGTGGGAATGAATCAACCTTCTAGAAAAACAAGAAAGAAACAAGAAACTGATTGAAAACATAGTAGTAATTACCCAGGAAAGTGTCTATATTAGTCATCAATATGAGTCCAATAAAGTCCTCACATAATTGTGTTACTGACCTACAATAAGACTAACCATCTTTGAGAGTAATACCAAATATCTAAGCTATCCTCAACCTTAAACACTCACTTCACTACAAGCATGACAGACTCTCTCATGCTACTACATTCTTACACCCAGATAATAAGTTGGAGTGTCGAGGAATGACTTTGAGTGAGCTTTGCCACAAATCTTGACACTTCGATTGGTGGGTGAAGCAATGAGATTAACACTAAATTTATAAAAGAAAACTTACAGGTTCCATCAAGAGAATGTAAACACACAGCTTGCACACAATTGAACCTAAACTCTTGTCCCCTGAAATATTATCCTACTTTTACTGAAACACCTCTAGAGGTCACACAACACTCAACAAAAAGAAAACCCAAACCAAAAAGAGAAGTTCATGTCAATGACTTGAAGAGTTATGCCCTTAATACCACATAACATATGAACAATATGTAGGCATCAAATGAACGATTTGTGAACACAACTTAATTCCTTAGCAGCCAATAAGATATGTATCTTGAGTTTTTCGTATATGACTTCAGGTCATCACAAATCTTTTATTAATTCTTAATATGAATCCTTTCTATTCAAGATAAACAAACTAGTTGACCCTTTAAGAAGATGAGAGTTACACTAGCATCATGCCATTCATTCCAGGCCTCTACTTCATTCATAAAAAATCCCTATTAACCAGAGACAACACTTTAACTCTTTTTAATATGATTCCAGGTCAACACACATTGGATAATGCAGTCCTTTGATTCAGTTCAGACATTTGACCACACGAGATTTTTCTTAATTGACAAGTGTGTGAAATATTTAGATCATATGTTTGTTATTTTTTTATTACTTAACTTATACAGGAAAGAGTTACACTTTAATTTTCTTGAAAATACATGAACATTAATATTCATTCACGCAACTAACTTTATGTATGAAAATAATCCATTGTACTAAGGGAAGTTCAATATATTGCATATAGAAAACCAATAATGTACAATAAATACACAGGAACTCAAATAAAATTTATAGTTCATAAGACACTCCACACAAATGCATACATGGAAAAAAACTACAATAAATGAAAAGAGAATTTTATACAAGCAACTCAACTTACCGGGGGGGTGAGCCCTCACCTTACTAAGTAGTGAGTGGGAACATACTCAGTAACTCACAGATACACAAATAGAATGACGCAAATCCAAATTTATATTAAGTATAAATACATAACACACTTACAACATATTCATCACAGTATGAGAACAAAATAGATGTACAACACTAAGTAACTCAAGTCCACAATTATATTCAGTCAAAACATCCAACTAACTTGTTTACAGAGAAAGGCCCCTTATATATCAAGTTCTAATAATTTACAAGATTGCATTGTTCTCCCCTATTATCGTAGAAATAGGGGATAAAAATGGCTACTAAACTGAAGGATAAAACTAACCAAGATTTCCTTTATCCACTGAGACAAACTTAGGAAATCAACTCAACAAACTAAATATTATTACTTTTTCTAAATCCCGGCCTTGATCTGATGTTGCAGTAGAAAGTATTCCCATGGTTTGTCTTGAAGTCTCGTGCAAGGAAGGTGAAGGTTGGGAATGAATGAAAAGTTCAACATACATCTTTATGGTCATACAAACAATACCCATATCGCCAAATCTGATCTGAGTGTGCACAAATAGAAGAAATCACAACCTTAGGTACCAGAATGCCCACGTTGGTACTGCAATTCCTAGAATACTACGAGAACAATTGTTATAGTAAAAAGGTTAGTATAACTTTCATCATTGGTAAAATATGGCTACATAATATTAACTAATTTACTAAGAACTTAGAAAATAGCAAAGTAGACAACTTTCACCTCATGCTAAAATCAAGATCTTAGGCGGGGAAAAAGGATAAAAGTAAGAGACAATAAGTTGGAGTTCGATTCCTAGGTAGGGAATACATGGACGAAAGGAGTGTATGGTGAGTGAAAAAATGGGATCTCAACACCCACAACATAGTTTGAAGCATCTGTCTCGATATCAAAGGGATGTTGCAGGTCAGGTAATGAAAGCACTAGGGTTGAGCACAAGAATTGCTTCAGATCATCGAACGCTTACTATTGGGACAGGCCCTACACAAATTTTTCCTCACCACCACCCCTCGTTATTTGGATGAGGGCCCAAGCCATATGGGAGAATCCCAACAAAAACTTGCCATAGAAATTGGCAAGGCCTAAGAAGCTCCAAAGCTCAGTGAGCATGGTTGGGGTTGGCTAGTCACGGATGACTTGGATATTGGCTAGATCAACATGCACACCATGCACATCAACAATGTAGCCTAGGTACTAGACCCTCTCTATGTCGAAGGATATTTTTTCCAAGTTGGCATATAGCTTGTGTCACTGAAGAGTTTGCAGAACCCATTGAATATGCTGCAAGTGTTCTTCCCAAGTAATTTTGTAGATGAGGATGTCATCTAGATACACCACCATAAAATAATTAGTAAAAGGCCACAATATATCATCCATCATCCTCATTAAATTTGTTGTGGCATTTTTCAAACCAAAGGGTATGATCATCTATTCAAAAAAACCTTCTTTTGACTTGAAGGCAACTTTTCCTGCATCTATCTACTCTATTAGGACTTGATGGTAGTGAGACTTCAGATCAATCTTACTGAATTATTTGGCCCCTTTGAGTTGATCAAAGAGATCATCGATTTGGGGAATCGTTTACCAGTTCCTCACTATGATTTTATTTAGGACTTGGTAATCAATGTAGATTCACCAATCTAGTATTTCTTCCGCACCATCATGATTGGGCTTCCACAAGGTGATAATGTCGGTTGGATGTGCCCCTTGTGGAGAATTTCTTGGATCTGACACTTGATCTCTTCATTTTCTAGCAGAGAGCAATGATATACTGGCCCATTGGGTAGCGATGGTTCGGGGGTCATATCGATGGGATGCTTGATCTGACAGTGCAGAGATACCCCACTAGGTGATGAGAAGATGTCTTTCTATTCTTCCATGACCTTATCCACTTGATTCTGTTTTGTGGAGAGGTCGAACGCAAAGGCCATGGATGTGGCTGCAACCTTATCTCAATATGAGAGTGAATCGTGAAGAAGACAAAATTATCGGTATGAGAAATGACCTTCCTACATTTCTTGGCAGAGATCAATGAAATAACACTAGGTGGGACTACCTCAGGTATCCTGTACAATTTCTTGTTCAAAGTAATAATAACACTGCAAGGCCTAGACTCGTATACAACATGACATTTCCATAAATAAGGTTGGCCCAAAATAACATCACAAACTTTAAGGGGAGAAACATCACACAATACCTCATCTTTGAATGGATTGATGTCGTAGAACAATTGACAATGTTAGCTGACGCGAAGATCACTTCCTTGATGGAGCCATCTAATGGTGTAGGGTTGTGGGTGCAGTGTTGTTTACAGGGCTATCCTCTTGATGACCTCTACTAAGATGAGTTTGTTCTCTCTACCACTATCAACAATGAAGTGCATTGAATCTTCTTTCACCCACATCTATGAATGAAATAGGTGCTCTCCTTCCTATGGCTCATCAGGTTCACCAGGCTGGATCTTGGTGGTAGAAACAGTGGAAATGGGTTCTGCGTCAATAATTTGTCTCCCCTTTTCTGGTTCTAACTCATAATTGGAACCCACATCTGATTCAGAGGCTTTCACCTCATCCACCATTGACTGCTTTGAGAAGCAATCAACAGTGTTATGGAAGGAGATCATATGGAAGTAGCACCACTTCATGGTATCTTTCTTTGTCTTCCCATTTTTCATATTTTCTTGCATCTTGGACTGGTTGTCCTAAGGTTTCCCATATTTTCTCTGTCCTTTTTTCAGGGGGTTGGAGCTTCCCTTTCCCTACTTCTGTTGTGAGGGGTTCCCAGACCCAAACTTTCGCGTCTTTTGTTTAAGCTTCTTCTTGATTTTGACAACATATCGATAGGTCGTGCCCAAGGATGAGATGTCTAAAAAATCCATTTCTATCTATATGTATCTATGTAGACCATTGCGGTACTTGATAACCAAATGTCACTTAGAATATTTGATACCCAGCTTGGTGCGCAAGGTATGGAATACATTGGAAAACTATGGCATTGTTTGGTCTCTTTCTTGCCGCAGTGTGGTCCATCTTGTATACAAGTCGTCATAACTTCCAAAAGGGTAGTATTGTTCCTTAATAACATCCCTGAAGAAACCCCAAGTGGGTGCAACTAAAAATAATGTGGATCCATTTATTTTCTTTTGCTCACAGAAAGTCTCCTATCAATATTTGACATGGGGGATGGCCTTGAGGAATGCAAATGTAATTGTTTCTCTATCGAAAAAGTTGTGGACGAAAAAATACCTTTCTAGAAGGTTTAAACATTTATCTACGACATATGCATCTATTTAACCTCAAATATAGGAATATGAAAATTTTTTTGTACCTTGAAGGGGGTGGTTCCTCCACTTGAGGTGGATGTGTCGTTTGTCGATAGTCATCGAAGGATTTATGCAAAGTTGTCCATCATCTCATTCCTTTGTCGCTCAAGGACTTCCTCAAGAAATATTTTAAAAGGATCTCTTATCTTGTCGTATTTTGTTTCCCCTGCCATGGAAGATTTCTTGGGCGTGTGAGATAATCTTCCTTCAAGAAAAACAAGCTCGAGACCCAACTCTCCATACCCTAACTGCATTGGGGACATGCACTAAAAAATGATAAGGAGAAAACCGCTCTGATACCATTGATATGGATTTATGAGTAGAACGAAATGAAAGCATAGATTTATAATATTAATACAAAGACACATTGAATAATAATGGAGATATAGTAAAACTTGACTTCTATTAAATAAGAAATATGCTAAAAACTGTAAAATGCAGACTTAAAACAAGCTTGTTAGAATGGTGGCAACTTATCTCTGAGGAGAGATGTGGTGGCTACTATCATTCACAAGAAGATGAGTACAATGATTCTATGAAGTCCCTTTTTACAATAAACATAAATGCCAAAAATCTATACATCCAAAAACCTAACCCTGGGAAATGAAGTGCCAAAAGTCACGTGGGCCCCATTGGGGTGAGTTAGTACATCAACTTCTCGGGCTCATAACTTTTGCATATGATCTATGTTTAGGGAAAACGATAGCTCGTTGGAAAGGTATTGATGAGGATATTTATTTAGGGGGATCAATCAAAGCCTATGGTTAATATTGATGTGCACGATTGTGAAAAAAACGTCGTTTAGGCCCTCAAAATGGCCCCTGAAGTTTGGGGCCTGAAAAACTGCTAAAAATAGTAAGTTGCCAAAAAAAAAATGAATTAGTTGAAATAGGTGAGTGGAAACTGAGATCCTCCTAGATCACCACTCATATCAAACCATTCTATCTTGCAACTCTAACATGTCGATGTTTATCTGATTTCCTGCTACTATTCCTTACTCAAATTACAAGTGGGAGACGTGGACCGCTTTCCATGGGAATTCCTCTTTCCAATACCCTCAATCGAGGAGAGAGGTTGACCCACTAGAATATGAGTTCCCCTTCCACACTTTGAGTGTCCTCTCTGTCAAGACATGATGTCTACAGGTTTAGCAGGATTCCTATGATAAAATGCCCATAACCTGTCACACACCCACAACAACGAATAAATAAATTTCGCTTTTCTTAAAGGACATAATCTCCATTCATGGTTCCTAATTTAGAAGATCAGGGAACCCTTCCAAGATCCTAGTCAAGGATATCTAATTCTAAGGCCAAACAATTCTCTGATACCTTGATGGTCTCTTTCTATAGTTGAACACAAAATCTTTCGGCTTCTTGGTGGAGGTTTAAGGGCACCCGTGACCTTCCCTTTCACCCTGCTGCGAAAGGTTAGAGTGTCAGGCATTAGCTCCTTTTGTGTGATAGGCCACCTCTTGATGTGACCTTGGCCACCATGCGAGTGCAAGCATGTCCACAAGAAGTTTGGATTCAAACTGCTTTTGGGACCGCAATGCTCTCACAACCTCAATGTGTCCTCTTGATGAAACTATGGTTTGAATTGCGGTCCTCCCTCAATATCTTAAAATCCTCGCAACTTTTGTCCCTACAATGCTACGGGATCGTTCATCTCACAATATTGACTATAACAGCTAAATTTACGATTTAGATTTGTGCCTCTCAGATCTATGGACCAATTCAGCCTTCTCTAGGTCAACAATTGAGATCTCTTCACAATTCTAGACTCTGGGAATTTAAAATCTCAAACCCAACTTTCTTCCCTAATTCAATCCTATGAAGTTGATGATCCACAGACACCTGTCCTACTCAATCAATGGTCCTTCCCTCACTCTAGGTGGTTGAACCTTTCAAGCCAGATGTTAGGGTCCTAACCCACACATAGTAGAACAATATATTCAGATGTAATAAAGGTCAATATTAATAAGGCCTTTCAATAAAATAGAATAAGGCAGATGTAAGAAGACCTAATAGAATCTTCTGCTTCTAGAAGGATCTTCCTCTAGATGCTTATTTTTAGTATAAATAGAAATTAAGGGTATGATAACCCTAGCTTGGATATTATTGTAATAGAGCTCTGCTCAACTGGAGGTTGCCCCCTCGAAGAGGCCCGTGAACATTGCTTTCAGATTCAAAGTTCTATTTCTGTTGTTATTCTTATATCATTTCAGTGTTATTATGGTGAATGTTATGGTTATATTGTTGTTATTCTTCCATTACTAGCATTTTATTTCTGTTATGCATACATTTTATATCTGGTATATTACAAGTGGTATCAAAGCACTTTCCTCAGCAAAAAGTGTGGGTTAATTTTTTTTTCAGGGTAGAGATGTATTTCGACATATTTAAGGAACAGAGATCTATTGTTACGTGCATAAACCCATGGTTGATGGATTCATACACATAGGAAATACAAGTGGTACTTAAGTGCACATATGTTGGCCACCCTTGTAACCCCTATTGGTACCCCTTCGAGTGGTAGCGCATCATACAACACATGTGTACAAATTGGTCTAGATTACCTGAAGCCCTCTTTAGATAAACCGATTAGTCGCCTGACTGCTATAATGTCACCGAGAACAACACTCAGGAAGATACTCTCTAGTACCTGGGTAGTCAGGTAGTATGGCTAAGGGTACAGTCTATCCTCCTTAGTTAGTGCACTGAAATATTGGGACGAGTGCTACTGTTGGACCCTACACGTATATTAGAGAGCTATAGCATAGGGAAAACCCTTTTCTGTAGAACCCTTGAATACCTAACCCTTGGGGAAAAAAACATAAACAAATTAAAACAAACAAGATCTATTGTCGCGCAACTATGTTTGGGTTGCCAAGTAAATACACATTTATTTCTGGTTAAGCATTTGGGTATTTCCTCTCTGCAGTATTCTTCAAATTGGAACAGAGTATAACTCCGTAAAAAAAAACGTCTGGAAATTTTTTCACCATTATTTCAGACCTATTCCATTGGATTCATCTCTTCGCCCTTATCACATTCATCCATATCATTGTTTCAACAAAAAAAAATACCCTTCCTGCCCCTTTTCAGTTCCCCCATCCTCATGGCCCATACTCATAGCCAAGACTTGGAAGCTCACTTCAACACCTTGCAATATGGTCTCATTGAGACCCAAAAAGAAGTGAAACAACTCAGTGCCAATGTCGCCCCCATCAATACAACCATGTAGTCTTCAATGGGAGAAATCAAACAAGACCTCGCCACCCAGTTTGAATCAGTCTTTTCGACACTCTGCACCAAATTGCATATCCCTACAGATAACCCTTCCTCTTCCTCACCCCCACATACTGAAGGTGACCATTTCTCTC
>JZKD02S1410415.1:411161-426553 GCA_000966675.3 Picea glauca
CCATCTTTATAACCAATAAAGATACACTTTTCAGCTTTATTATCCAACTTACTCCTATTTTCCTTTGGAACATGTGCATAAGCATCACAACCAAACACTCTAAGATGTTGAAGAGAGGGTTTCTTTCTAGACCATATCTCATGTGGAGTTGTATCATCCAATGCTAATGAAGGTGATCAATTGATCAGGTAACATGTTGTACTCACTGCCTCTGCCCATAATTCTTGTTCTAACCCGACATCGCTGAGCATGCTCCTTGCTTTTTCCATCAGTGTCTTGTTCATCCTTTCTGCAACTCCATTCTACTGAGGAGTGTATGGAGTAGTCTTATGCCTTTCTATACCACACTTCTTACAGAATTCTTTAAATTCATTTCCACAGAATTCTCCACCATTATCTGTTCTCAATACCTTTAGTTTCTTCTCTATCTGATTTTCTACCAGAGCCTTAAAATCTTTAAATTTATCAAATACCTAGTTGTTTACATTCCATAACGAGGGCCTTGATTATCTCAACTCCACTTTGAGTAGTTGCTTCTCTTTGATTGTGTACATCCTACGGAGTGTTGGGCACTATTCGTAGCTCCAGATATGTGATTCTCTATTGAAGCTACTAAATAGATTCCTCAAGCTGCACTACTTGATGCCCTACTATTTCTTCCACTTTTTTCTCTAAGCCTGTCATAGAGCGAAGTTCTCTGTTGACTGCTTCTTTGAATCTGAGCTTCTCTACGAGAAGATGCTCTTTCTCTTGTTGGATTTGTTCTTTCTCCTCTTCAAACTTTGTTTGAAGAGACAAATTCTCCTTCTTGGCTTCATGTTTCTACAAGACATCCTACGAGGCATCTTCTACAGCTAGGATGATGAAGTTGAAGTCATCTAATGTGAGCAGGGTTCACATTGTGGTTTTGCTCGCTCTTGAATTCTTCTGTGAGGTAAGTTTCATGGGGGAAACCTTTCTTTTCTTCAAGGGATCAACCTCATCAACAAGATCCCTAGGCGGTATTACTTTGCCTTGCTTATGTTGATATTATTTTCCATTGGTCTCTTCTCTATCTACTTCGTCATCACCTCCTTGTCCAGGTGATACTGAAGCAGTTACATCTGATGCATTGCTCAGGTTTTGTACTTTTTGGTCTTCTTCCTTATGTTAGTTCTAGGTGTGTCATGTTCTTTGTGAGTGGCCTCTGAGCTGCCAATTAGTTCAGGATCAGACATTTATGTAGAGTCAGCAGGGATAAGGAGGTCTCTTGACTAGTCCTTAGTTATATTTTCAAGGTCCTCCTCTATGAGCTCATAGTATGACTGAATCTCTTCTTTATACTCATTTGTGCGCGTAGTGATATAAATTAAGTGTCGATCTACATGAAACTTCATGAGAGGTATGAACCAGTGCAGGGTGTTTTGTGTCATGCGAGGGAAATCCCTGATATCCCTCTTCAACTAGATATAGTACATGTGGAATACTGTGTTCGATTACCATTGTTTTCCTATATCGCTCGAGTACCAAAGCATGGTGAACTTCGCAGCGAGTGGTTCAAATGACTCAATGTCTGGGAAGGTCGCACCTTCCGGCATCTCCCAAGAAGTAAAAACTATGAATATCAGGAGCCCGCTAAAGTGGAACTCATAGCCCTGATCCTAAGCTTTGTGGAAATCCAATTCTAGTTGGTTGACTAGGTACTTCGCCTAGTTCATCTGGAGTCCTTATACACATTTCCTAGCGAGGTCAACAATGAATCCTGTGACTTGTGTAGGTTTGTTCTTTCTCATGATATTTTCTGTGATCAACTGGCAAGCCAAGCACACTATGCCATTCTGGATGGAAGCTACCTTGTAGCCTCACATCCCCTTTTCTACATTGCCATATGTGTCTTTGATCCTTTATGCCAATGCGTGATCTATAGCCTTCCCTGGGTAGAAGTCTTGTGGGTCGGGTCCCTTCTTGCTCAATCCGGTGATCCTATGGATCAATGTCAGATCAACTATGATGCATCGGTCTAGCCATAGATAGGCTCCATGGTAAGATGATAGTAGGAGATTAATACAGGTGTTAACCTCCTTGTGCCTTCCAAAGTGTGGAATCTTCATCACATTCAAGAGGGTGGACTACGCAAGGTTCATAGTCCATGGCTGGGGGATTATTTTAGAGTTCTTCCCCTTCATCCTAGTCAAATACTTGTAAGGAGTGAGCATGTTGTATTTCTTGCGGTCCCCTAGGTTGAAGTCGTTGAATTTTAATGTCGCGATATTATCCTATTGCATTCTAACTACACATAGCCCCTTCGGGAGGTACGCAACAACCATGGTGTGATCAAAGTCTCTTTGGACACTGTCACAACTCACTGCACCAGCCAAAGGTGGGATGTAATCGGGCAGGATAGTCAGGATTAACTTTGCATTCACCAAGTCATCTTGATTCTTGGTTCTCTTCTCTGTTGCAGCTTGGGATGGTTTGGATCCACAAGAAAATGATGGGGAGGTCTTCTCTCCTCTCGTCAATGAGGCTTGAGCTCTGACATAAATCACCTTATCATCCATAAGGTTGATTAGAACTTCTTCAATGAAATTCTCTACGGCGCTGAGCTCGTTCGACATGCATGCTTAGATCGGATAACTTAGGTGGATGAATGAGTTCTCAAAGAAATAGACTAGATGTAGATCTCAATAAAAACAATGCGGTAGAAATGAGTTGGCTAGGATACAATTCACAAAAGTGTTTTCGGTATGATAGTCGATGCAATAAGTAGACAACATTGTAACGGATCTCTCCAATGGATGAGAGGCCTTCATCAATGTGGTTATGTCCATTGTGACATGGCCCCAACAGTCTAATGGCGAGATTTCTAGCCATAACTGTTGTGGGCATCGGGCTAATGGTTATATTTATTTCAATCGCTATATTGCTTCATTATGGCAAAGTGTCAGGTTCCATTGTTCTGACATCTAAACGAAGTTTCATTTTTGCAAACCTTCCTTCTGTGAAGTCCCTTCTGGAACATTGTGAAACTTTTCTATCTTTTCTCTCTTCTTACTGAGCTTTCTAGCCTTCTTCCCTGTAATCTTCTTCTTAGTATTCCTCTTTCCATTCTGATTCTTATCTCCTTTTATCACAGTAAATTCACGTTGTTGATGGTCTTTCATAAGGTTCAAGGCCAATAATTCTTCTCTGTCTGGGGTAGGTGCTCTACTCTTTGATGAGTCTTCTTGTGTTCTTTCAACTTCAACATCCAAGTTTCTGGTTCTGAACATCTTTGATTTGTTCTCTTGTTCTTCAATCAAGTGCGCTATCCTCCTAGTTGCGAAATCTTTTAATTATTGCTTCTTTTGTTCTAAGACTTGCTCTTCTTTTCTTCTGGCCCAATCTTTCTCAATACAAGTTTTTCCTAGTAATATAGCAAAGGGATCAATGTTCTCAATAAATTTAACAACCTCAAAATCTTCCTCTGTCATAGTTCCATGAGCACTGATAGATATATGGTTGAGTCTTCCACATAGGGTTATCATATTTCCTCTGAATAATCATATTCCTCCCAATGAAGGAATCATAACAAGATTTCCTAAAATTTCCCATGTTCTTTATGTCATTATATTCACCTGTGTTTCTTCATCTAGAACACAATCAATGTCGAAGTCTCTTATTCTTGTTTCTATGGATTCTTTTTCTTTGAATATCTCTGATAAGTTGATATTTTTGTGATCATTTAGGGTCTCTTTTATTTGTACCAATACATTCTCTGATTCTTTCTGGGGTTCTGCCATGTTCTTAGTTTCTTGATCTTCCTCAAGGTTTTCTTGTCTCATATTCATTCTTTCAACCTTATCAATCATTCTAGGGAAATCCAAAACTTCATAATCCATAGATTGACAACAAATACAACTAGGTATTTTACCAGGGCATTCCTTAGCAATATGTCCCGGACTTCTGCAATTATAACAAAGGGTTAATCTTCTTTTTCTTTGAAATGATCCCCAACCTTTCTTGTACTGCACACTAGGATCATAGTAGCTAACCTGAAAAAAATTATTTCTAGGGTCCTTCATCCATTTGTTAGTCCAAATTTTTTTCTATGCATAGGAATAACATATATTTCATTATTTCTATCAAATCTACTCATATCTGTTGGGGTCCTAACCCGCACATAGGTAGATCAATATATTCAGATGTAATAAAGGTTAATATTAATAAGGGCTTTCAATAAAATAGAATAAAGAAGATGTAAGAAGACCTAATAGAAGTTTCCACTTCTAGAAGGATCTTCCTCTAGATGTTTATCTTGATAGACATAATTAGTATAAATAAGGGTCAAGGGTATGAAAACCCTAGCTTGAAGATTATTGTAATAGAGCACTCCTCGATTGGAGGTTGCCCCCTCGAAGAGGCCTGTGAACATTGCTTTCTGAATCAAAGTGTTATTTCTGTTGTTGTTCTCATATCATTTATGTGTTATTGTGAAGATTATGCTGGTTATATTACTGTTATTCTGCCATTTCTAGCATTTCATTTATTTTCTGCATACTTTTTATATCTAGTATATTGCAAGTGGTATCAAAGCACTTTCCTTGGCAGAAATTGTGGGAATTTTTTTTTCAGGGTAGAGACATATTCCAACGTATTTAAGCCACAGAGATCTGTCGTTACGCACATAAACCTGTGGTTGATGTGTTCATACATGCAGGAAATACAAGTGGTTCTTAAGCGCACATCTATTCGCCACCCTTGTAACCCCTGTTGGTACCCCTTCGAGTGGTAGCACATTAGACAACACCTGTGTATGGATCGGCCTAGATTTCCTAAAGCCCTCTTTAGATAAACCTATCGGCCGCTAGACTGCTATAGTGTCACAGAAACAGAAACAAATTAAAATGGACAAAATCTTTTGTCATGCAACTTTGTTCGAGTTGCCAAGTAAATACGCCTTTCTTTATGATTAAGCATTTGGGTATTTCATCAGCACAATATTCTTTAGATCGGAGTATAACTCCGCAGGTGTAAAAAAAAAGAAAAAAAAAGTTTGGAAAATTGTTCACCATTATTTGAGACCTATTCCATTGCATTCATCTCTTCTCCCTCATCACATTCATCCATATCAGTTTTCAGCAAAATTTTTTACCTCGCCTGCTCCTTTTCAATTCACCCATCCTCATGGCCCATACCCATAGCCAAGACCTGGAAACTCTCTTCAAAACCTTGCAATCTAGTTTCCTCGAAGCCCAAAAAGAAGTGAAACAACTCACTGCTACTGTTGCCTCCATGGATTCATCCATCAATGCTACCTTAAATAGAACCATGCAGTCCTCAATGGAGGAAGTCAAACAAGAACTGACCACCTAGCTTGAATCTGTCTTTGCCTCACTCTGCACCAAACTGAAGATGCCTATAGATGACCATTTCTCTGAAGCACCTACAAAGACTAAAGGTGAACATTCCTCCCATTCCCATACCTTTCAATCCCATCACTTTCAACGTGACCTATGCCTTCCACGGGTGGATGTGACCAAATTTGATGGCTCGGACCCCACTGGTTGGGTAACCCAAATGGAACATTATTTCTCTTTATACAACATTACAGATGACTTGACCAAACTCTGGTATGGTGTTCTCCATCTAGATCAAGAATTTTGACAATGGTGGCAATGGAGAAAAACTTCCCATCAAGGGTATATTTCTTGGACCCAATTTGTGACTGAGCTTTATGAATGCTTTGACATAGACACTAACCATTTTGGCCGTTTGACAAAGTTGAAACCAGCAGGCAAAGTAGAATACTTCATAGCTACCTTTGAGCACCTGGATTTTCAAACAAAAGGCATGACTGATGCTTTCTTTCGTGAGTGTTTTATTAGTGGCCTCAAGGAGGAGATTCGGGCCCATGTCCTCATGGCTTGACCCTCGAGTTGGGTGGAGGCTACTAAATGAGCCAAAGAAGCACAACAGGTTGTATCCTCTCAAAAAAAGAAACCCTCCTTTATCCCTCTCCCTAAACCTGTCACTCCCACTAATGCCTTAACCCCATTAAATATCCAAAAATTAACCAGGGATGAAATGGATGAAAGCCAACTTAAATATCTTTGTTATAATTGTGATGACAAATATTTCCCCGGCCACAAGTGTAAGGAACAAAATATTTTTATGGCCATCTCTGAGGATATTTCAGAAGAGGATGTTGAAACTCCCCTTGTGTCTGAGTCCCCTGAAATCACTAACATAACCCCTCCCTCATACCCTCCCAAAGTTGAACCCATCATTTCCCTTAATTCTCTCACTGGCTTCTCCACTCCCCAAACCCTCAATTTAATCGGGTACATAAAGCATCGGAAGGTCATCATTCTGGTTGATAGTGGAAGCACCCATAATTTTGTTCATCGCCACATTGCCAAAGAAACTCATTGCTACATCCATGTTGTCAACAATTTCCAAATCATGATTTCCAATGGTGGTTCCATGAAATGTGGAGAGCGCTGTGAAAATGTGCATCTCCAAATCGGTGACTACCACCTAAAATCCCATATGTTTTCTATCGACATGGGTGGTTGTGACATTGTGTTGGGTGCAGACTAGCTAAGAATTTTGGGTCCCATCCTCATGGATTTTAAGGCATTAACCATGCAATTTGACCAGGAAGGCCACCAATACAAATTCCAAGGCATCACTGCGGGTTCACCTGTGGTCATTATTTCACATCGCATGGAAAATATGCTCAAGAAAGCTCATTCTAGTGTCATTGCCCAACTCCATGCCATACAAGAAACAGAGACACCCCTGATGCCACAAGACCTCCAAGCCCTCCTTTCTAAACATCAAATGGTATTTTCCACTCCCAAAGGACTACCTCCTTCCTGCGGTGTTCATGATCATTCCATCCCCCTTGTACCCGATAGACTTTCTCCCAATATCTGTCCATATCTCCACCCCTTTTCACAAAAAAATGAAATTGATAAAATGGTCGAGGAACTCCTTCATGCATACATTATCTACCCTAGTACGATCCCTTACTCTTCTCCTGTAGTAATGGTCCTGAATAAAGAAGGTTTTTGGAGAATGTGTCCCAACTTTCTTGCCCTCAACAAACTGACCATTAAAGACAAATTCCCCATCCCTATCATTGATGACCTCCTGGATGAATTGAGTGGCGCCCAATTCTTCACTAAACTTGATCTTTGCTCAGGTTATCACTAGATACATATGAAAGAGGTAGACATTCCCAAGATGGCCTTTCGAACTCATGAGGGCCACTATGAATTTTTGGTCATGCCCTTTGGCTTGTGTAATGCCCCCTCCACCTTCCAAAGCCTCATGAACCATGTCTTTCATCCCTTTCTTTGTCATTTTGTCTTAGTCTTCTTTGATGATATCCTCATCTATAGAAAAACCTAGACAAACCATCTTACTCATGTGGATCAAGTTCTCCGTCTACTCTCTCAGCACCAACTTTTCCTGAAACAGTCTAAATGTGCTTTTGGTGCCTCAGAACTAGAATACTTGGGTCATCTGGTTGGCAAGTATGGCATCAGGGTGGATCCGAAAAAGATTGCAGCTATGAAAGACTGGCCACACCCAAAGACTCTCAAAATCTTAGTGGATTTCTAGGCTTAACAGGGTATTATCGCAAGTTTGTTAAGAACTATGGAAAGATTGCAGCACCTCTTATTGCTCTCCTAAAAAAGAACTCTTTGACTTAGACTCTAGCCACTACTCAAGATTTTCAAACCTTGAAGACGACCATGTGCACCACTCCGGTTCTGGCCCTTCCTGATATCACAAAGACCTTTTTGTTGGAATATGATGCTTCAAGAAAAGGAATTGGCATTGTCCTTATGCAAGAGGGTTGACCTTTGGCCTTCACCAGCAAGCAACTGTCTAAACGGAATCTGGGCAAACCCATTTATGAAAAGGAAATGTTGGCTATTCTACATGTCGTTGATCTGTGGTGTCCTTATCTCTTGGGGCAACACTTCCAAATAAAGACCGACCATCAAAGCCTCAAGTACATTCTGGAACAACGCATTTCCTCCCCGAAGAAACAAAAATGGGTGACTAAGCTCTTTGGATATGATTATGAGATCATTTACAAGAAGGGAAAAGACAATGTAGTGGTGGATGCACTATCCCGAAAATATGAAGACAAAGGATCCCTTTTTTCTCTTTCCTTCATTGTACCCAATTGGCTCCAAGATGTGCGCCAGGAATGGCTACAAGATCCCAAAAGTACACATCTGATCCAGCAATTGCAGACCAATGTTCTGGCTCCCCCAGGGTACTCTTGGCTCTAGGATGAGCTTCGATACAAAGGTCGTTTGTATTTAAGTAAACAATCAAAGCTTAAATCCATGGTACTTTCTGAGCTTCATGCTACACCCACAACGGGGCACTCAGGGTTAACCAAA
Organism: Picea glauca; assembly: GCA_000966675.3. Taxonomy (NCBI): domain Eukaryota; kingdom Viridiplantae; phylum Streptophyta; class Pinopsida; order Pinales; family Pinaceae; genus Picea; species Picea glauca. The sequence goes on from JZKD02S1410415.1 coordinate 419,549, forward strand.
ACCTATGACAGGGTCAAACATTCCTTTTTCTAGGATGGTATGAAACAAGACATCCATAATTTTGTCGCTGAATGTGAGGTGTGTCAATGCAACAAGGGAGAAACAATCAAATCTCTGGGCACACTACAACCGCTTCTGATTCCACCTACTATTTGGAAGGATATCTCTATGGACTTTATTACCAACTTACCCAAATTGGGGAATAAATTAGTCATAATGGTGGTTGTGGATCGCCTTTCCAAGTATTCTCATTTATGCGCTCTTCAACACCCATTTACTGCATCCACGGTGGCTCAAATCTTCATGGACCAGGTCTTTAAGCTTCATGGCATGTCGTACTCTATTGTTTCTGATCGTGACCCCACTTTCACAAGCAATTTTTGGTAAGAACTGTTTAAGCTACAGGGCACCCAATTGCATCTCATCACAACTTATCATCCCCAGACTGATGGTCAAACAGAAGTTGTCAATAAGTGCTTGGAAATATATCTGAGGTGTTTTGCCTCTGAGAAGCAACATCAGTGAGCTCAATGGTTACCCCTAGTTGAATGGTGGTACAACACTTCCTATCATACAACTACACGCATGACTCCTTTTGAAGTGGTATATGGACAGAAGCCACCTTTTGTTCTCTCATACTTACCGGGTACCTCGAAGGTCTAGGTGATTGACCAAACACTTACAGTTTGAGAGGATATTCTTCGTACCCTTAAAGAGAACTTGGTCATGGCACAAAATTGCATAAAGAAACAAGTAGATCAAGGTCCCTCTGAACATCAATTTGCAGAAGGGGATCAGGTGTTTCTGCGACTGCAACCATACAAGAAAACTTCCCTCAAGGCGGAGCATTGTTAGAAGATAGCGCCCAAATTTTATGGCCCTTATATAGTTCTCAAGCATGTGGGGCAACTCGCCTATCAGTTAGCTCTACCCAGTCAGTCAAAGATACATCCTATTTTTCATGTTTCATGCTTAAAGAAGGTGATTGGAACTAGATGCAAAATTCAAACCAACCTTCCAGAGTTAGCTGAAGAAGGATCCATTTAGCTACAACCAAAAGCAGTTTTGGACCAGCATGAGCATCGCCTGCGTCAGAGAACCATCAAGGAAATGCTAGTCCAGTGGAAAGATACGACTCTAGCAGACGCCACTTGGGAACCAGCTACCATTCTGCAATAGTTTCCACATCTCAAGCCTTGTGGACAAGGTTGTTTTTAAGGGGGAAAACATGTTAGGGTCCTAACCCACACATAGGTAGATCAATATATTCAGATGTAATAAAGGTCAATATTAATAAGGCCTTTCAATAAAATAAAATAAAGTGGATGTAAGAAGACCTAATAGAAGCTTCCGCTTCTAGAAGGATCTTCCTCTAGATGTTTATCTTGATAGACATAATTAGTATAAATAAGGGTCGAGGGTATGAAAACCCTAGCTTGAAGATTATTGTAACATAGCATTGCTCAATTGGAGGTTTCCCCCTCGAAGAGGCCTGTGAACATTGCTTTCTGAATCAAAGTGTTATTTTTGTTGTTGTTCTCATATCATTTCTGTGTTATTGTGAAGATTATGCTGGTTATATTACTGTTATTCTGCCATTTCTATCATTTCATTTATGTTCTGCATACTTTTCATATATGGTATATTGCAATATCAAAACTTATTTCATCTAGTTGTGCCCTATTTTTCAATTTAGGAATTTTTTTATCAAACATACCTAGATCCATACATTTGAAACAAAAATTTCCACTTATCTTACCTTTTTCAATCAAAACTTTTCACTGTTATTACCTTTAACAAAGCAAAAATCTTTAATATCTTACCTCTTTTCTTCAGATTTGAATTTTCTTATTAGCACGGAGCTTAACAAGTAAAGTAGATTATTGCGCACTAAAGCAACATATCTATGCACAAAGCTTTCTTTTCTTCAGTTCCCAACAATCACAGTTTCAAGTCCCAGTGATAGAACCATTTGTTGGCATAGGGACAGACCCAGGGTTCAATGCTCAAGAGTGCACCAACAAAACCCTAACTACTAGCCCTTTCATAAACACCTATGAAGTAGAAGAAGTCCCACCCGAGGTAGAGGTAGGGGTGGGTGCAGGACTCCAGTGTCTACAACATTAGTTGGGACACTGATCTGTGATTACAACAGCTTATCAAAGAACTTAGCAGTTATAGTTCACATTATTCACTTCACAGAGAAAACCCTAATTACAGAACAACACAGTATTCACTCAGATCTAGCATATTCAAGCACTAAGGACATTCACATAGGTTAGATCTAACATTCGTCCATATTATTAAGCACAAATCATCAACATGTCTATATATCATTCATCTATATCAAATCACTTAAGCAAGTAAACACATGAACACATCAATACATCACAAAAAGCATAGCAACACAAGATATATGTGGTTCACCCCCAGCTTGGTTCTATGTCCACCAACTATTTTTCTCTGTTATGATCTTTTGTCAATCTTCTACATGCACAAAGCCAAAATATCCTACTTTGCATAGGATAGGAGATCTGTGCACCTTGCCAGATCCTCCTTCCCTGAGTTAGGTTACAACACAAAGCTTCTACTCAATCCTTTATAGTCACTTGCACTTAGCCTTGCAAGTCTCACACATCATGCACAAAGCATGTATAACTATCACTTTCACTTAGCACTTGGTATCACACACTTGCACTTTTTCACTTAGCATCACATAAACCTCTTATTACATCTCTTAAATTTCTATTTATACATTACAAAGTGGTCTTAAACATGGGTGAAACCCATGGGACAACATCCCCATACTCGTTACATAAGCCCAAAACCCAAAAATCCCTAAACAAGGGGCTGAGATCCCACAATCTCTTCTTCAACTTGCACTTTGTCTTTGACAGCCTGTCGAAGTCCCAAAAGTATTTCAAACATGACCAAGGATCCTCAAAACTTGGTCAAGGGCCAACAATATTATAAACAAAAAAGGATATTCCCTTTCGATACTTGGACCTCACTATTCTTCCCGATCTTCGTCGGTTATGAAGGATTTAAGAGTGTTACGCTCTTTCTCCTGGGCTTAGTACTTAGAAGGGTCTTCTACACTATTCTTCTTCTCCTTCATCAAGTTTATAACTTAAGTGGTTCTCGATATCTGATTTCCTCGTAGAGAGACTATGCATATCTGCACTACCTCTTTTGAACTTAACCAAATCCATCCTCCAAGGGACTAAGAATGATTAGGAGGGTCAAAATGTGTACATGAAACTATACCTAAGGTCGATGAACTCACAGTTCGTGGCTCTGTCTTAAGACACCATGAAATAGAAGCATTTATGAGTATAAAAACACATCCAATTCCTATCATTTCCTATTTTCCTAATTACACAATCAAGAAGGAATAAAAGGGATATAGTATAATCATTAAGAAAATATATCCATCCCTGCAACATTCATAGGATATCTAATTTTAATTCATAGTACCACTTAAATACATGAGATATGTGATTACTTATCTATTATAGGTGGTATCCAACTAACTAGTTGTGGGTGCTCAGTCTTACACCCCACCATAGGCTCAGAGGCATTCATTCTTAGCACTCTAACCACCCCATGCTAAGCCATGATATCACTAGGGAACTCTCGCAGTTCTCAATGATTCTTTCTCTATTCAGCTTCTACTCAGGTTCTTTTCTTTGCAACTTTCAAATATCTCTCTTTGTTATGGCCTTGACAAGATTTATCAGATGCTCCCTCAGCATCCAACTCATGACTTTCTATTCATTATTCCCTGTAGAGCTCCGTGCACCCCCCTTATGTGCTTATGTGATCGTCTTCCTTATTTTTACACCTATCTGGTTGTCTGTGTGTATCTATCTTACCTTCCTTCTTTTGGAAGGTTCTCGACCCATCACGTTCCTTCTGTCAGAAGGAAGCTTGGCCTGCAGTTCTCTGGGGTACTTTGGGATGACATTTTGCATCTAGACCATGCTCCCATTCATGGGGGTGGCTGATAATTCAACCATTGATCCTTTCTTCATTAACTGATTTCTCTCCTTGGGATCCGAAGGAGGTTTATCATCCTCATCAATCGAAATTTGGGGTTATTTGATATAATGAACCCTCTCATATAGTTTTCACATTCTTCCACTAGTGATATCATGGCTAGTACTTTCAAGGCTTCACCCCCACAGTCAGTTATTGGCAACCCAAACAATAATACATTTACATTGTCCACATGTCTTAGCATGGTAATCACATTTTATGATTAAGTTACAAACTGGGGGAAACAGGGTGTTATAATTCCCTCCCCCTTAAAGGAACATTGTCCTCGGTGTTCTTTCTCAAAACACCTGTCACGACTTTCTCATTCAGTTGTTTCAGAAATCTTGGTCTTTCTCTCTTGGTCAGGTCCTTTTTCAGACCCTTAATCTTTGTCACCTGCTTTCAGTAATTCTTAGACAATCAAGCATGTTAATCATAGTCTTATGTGAAAACATTGCATAAATATTTCTAAGAAATTGTCATAATATTAGCTCAATAATTATCTGCATAGTTTGTGGATTTGTATCCACATGGTTGTTTTGTTATCCATGATCATTGTTTTTCCTTAACATACCCATTGGGTGCATGATCCCAATCAATAGTTTACAATAACTATCAAGGTTTCATTTTCCTTGCGGTCACTCACCCTCCAGGCCCAGGCTCAAGCATCCCCTTCTCTGTTATATAGTCCCTCGGGTGATCCATATTTCCCTACCAAAGTTTTCTTGCACAGGAAGAACTACTCACCGTGTGCATGATCCCAATAGTTTACAAGAAATATTAAGGTCTCCTCTTCCTTGCGTTCACTCACACTCCAGGCCTAGGCTCAAGCATCCCCTTCTCTGCTATACAATCTCTCGGGTGATCCATCTTTCCCTACCAAGGTTTTCTCGCACAAGAAGAATTCTAGAGACTCTATCGAGTCTTACAGTCGAGGCACCCTTCAGAATTTCTCTGTCGAGGCATCCCTCCAGCTTGTGTTACCTCAACACAATATATTCTAGGTGATCATGGCTTACCACGAGGTTCTCATGGCTCAAGAGTAGCCATTTTTAATGCTTTTACAGCTTGACATCCTTCCAGCTCAACTAAAGTTAGGCACAAAGGTTACTCTCCTTCTCCCGACTCAATCATATATAAGGACAAAGGTTACTCTCCTTCTCCTAAGTCAGTATTTATTTCATCCATTCAGATTATATTCTTTCTCACCCATATCACAGGCATATAAAAATTCACAAGACATCATCATAGATTTTAAATTAAAAATTTTCTTGTAACTCTGTGACCCACAGATATCCAAATTCTGCATTTTGTTTCCATATTTGTTTTGCACAGGAAACATATTCATAATTATGGGACCTTCCTTCCCATAGCGGTTTGGCTCAGCAGGCAATTGGTCTTCCTTATGGATTACAACACTGCCATATTCAAGACTCCTTTGCTTCTTGCACTTTCAACTTCAATCAACCAAACAAATTGTTAGTTTCCATGCACATACATTTTATTGCACCTTTATAACGTCATCACAGATCATTTCGGAATTGTGCATACTAACACTCAAATTCACTTTCTCAAAAAAAAGAAATACCATTTCTTGCAGTTTGGCTCAGTAGGAAATTGGTCTTCTTTATGCGATTACATCACTTCCATATCCATGACCCTTTGCTTCTGACAATTCATTCTTTCCATAGCCAAACAAATTGCTAATCTCTCATGCATTCCTATATATATATATATATATATATATATTCAAAACCATGCATACTAACAATTCATCACATATGTATAAAAATGAAAAGGGAATCCCATTCATTTCCTATGCCTCATTTCAACACACCAAACCTTTCAAAACATAATTCAACATTTAAAGGATTTAACAAATGTTCCAGTATTCACAGCCACATTCGTACCAAATGCACTCTTGCATGGATTTCAAGTTTGTCACACTTTAGGACAGGTTATTGGTCATGGTGTGTTGGAATTTAACCAACCTCTTCCCCTCATGGCTTATTCATTTTCATTCTGGTGCAGACAAACCCTTCTCTCCAAGGGCTGCGAGACCTCCCGGTCTAGGATCTACTCAAGATTGAATTGAAACAGTCTTTGATTCCCTATTGGAACCTCTAAGAAACAATCCATAGGTATTTTTATAAAAAAAAAGTATGCCCATGTGAACAAGCACTAAGCGCAAGTATCCTCCATGTGACCATGCATTGTGACCACACACTTATCCGAAAAGGCGTGTCACTATTTCACGTATCGGCTATATGATTCAACCGACTCTCTGTCCTTTGAACTCTCGAGTTCTGAAATTGCGACAAGGGCCTAGCGCATGCTAGCTCCTCCCTTATCCTCCATCCATATGACCCGGGGCCAATCCTTCCGAGCACATATGGATTTCTCGTATCAGGGACTCCCGATGTGATTCACCTCTATTCTCCCAGTCCTTTGATACCCAAAATTTCAAAATATTCGGATCAAATCAATGGTCCACACTAGCTCTCCAACCAACGGCTCTGATCCAGTCGTGATTTCGCGTTTTGCAAATTCTCACAAATCTTCCATTTGACCTTTCCACTCTGTGAGTCATCGAAATGTTGATCTCTTGCCATGTGTCCCCTTTCAATGGACAGTCCCAATGATTTCGAGATTTCGCGTTTCAGGGTTTCACAAAGTTCACTTTGCTTCTTCCAAATCTTCTAGTTTTGTGAAATTCCGATAATTCGTCTTGACTAACCAGTGTGTTACTTCTCCAAGATCTAAGGGATTGAAATATTTTGGCTCCTCCTGAATGGATCTTGAAATCGATCTGACGTTTGATATCGGTTTCCTTACGATGAACGACTTGCATTCATCTCCTCCGTCAAGTTCTCAATTAACCTTTCAATCAGGGTTTTCCTTTGCAACCTTCATGATCTCAATATGTAGTTGATCGAAGGGATTTCTACGATTTCTTATTAAAGGTTT
>JZKD02S1410415.1:426581-453677 GCA_000966675.3 Picea glauca
TTCAAATTTTATTGCATCATACAATTAGTCTTGACTACCAGAGGTTCACACCTCCATCACTCGGTTTCTCCTTTCCGAATCATACCCTACCTAGGTATCCATGGCATACAACTGCTCTTTTAAAATTTCATGTATAACATTAGACAATAAAATATTCCAGAAAGGATCTTTACCCAATCTTTTCATACCTGTTCTTGGCTGCACCCTCTTTCTGATTTTTTTACCTCATCAGTAGTGCTTTTAGGGGGATTCTTACAATCCTATCAACAATATTTCAACCGTAGCCTTCCCATGGTAATCTTCTACTTGAGGTTTCCCATCATCGGTAACCATATTCCTCAACAGTTCCAATTTCTTTCTATACACAATATGCATCATTAGTTGTAATATCAATTAAAATGCATGTATCATAACATCCAAATTCATAACTTCTTCAGAATGTGCTAGTATATCTTTATGCACTTCATCACATTACGTTCAAGGGTCTCCATGAATGCAATACATACAGTTCTCAACTGTTTCTGTAGCAATACAATCATAATAACTATGATGTCAAAACATTTACTTTCATCAGTAAATCGACTTTCTCGTTCCAGAGGAAACATAACACATAGCAAGGAGGGAGTTAGAGAATCTCTCCTCCTTTCCAATTCTTTCTACACCACCTGATACTTTTCATCCCAACTGAGTTATATCTAAATGCTTCACTTTCTTTTCTTAACATGGCTTTAACCAAGCCTATTCAATCAAACATACTCCTATTTCTATTCATTAGTCTTCTATTTATTACATGATTCTTTCAAAATGTAATCCAGGATTCTTACATATAGATAGGATTTGCATCCCATTTCCTAACCTTCAACAATGATTAGGGTTGTGACTCTGTTCTTCTGACAGAGTCCTTACATAGTTTCTTCGTAGGGAACTCCCACCGCATGCAACTTATTTATTGCACGTCCACCACTACTTGTGATGGACTCAACCTTGAGTTAGCTTTAGTTGTTTACCAAATATTCCTTAAGAAATATAAATGTACGTCTTGGTCAGGTACCCAAATTATGTATCCATACATATTTGGATTTGTTAACTTACTTCCATGATGTACTTAACCATATTCATAATCATAATCCTGTGTGTAGCTGCCATATGTATAATTTGTAGCCTACATACATCTCTACTTTAAAATCAGTCAACTCATGATTGTTTACAATTGTTCTCATGTGACCTTCAAGGTAGAATCAATTGCCTCTTATTATGACAACAGAGCATCCTTTCTCGTCCACTCTTTCTTCTCTTTACGTTAATATTTCTTGAGGGAATGGAACACATTCCCCTTAAGCTATCATTCAAAATACAACTTTCATGACTCTTCAGAATGGAGTCAACCATGCAACCATGGTATTCTTCTATTATTCATTCAATCTTGGCAAGTGTTAAGCTTGCCTCACATTTCACTCATCAGGGCAACCATATTAGGCATTTAATATACTTATAATCTTACATCATACATGTGCATCAGTCACACATTTGATATCATTCGTTTCTAACCGATATTAATATCAGGTTTCATATCAAGAAGCTTCTCAATGCATTAGATCCATGCACTCAAGCATACACACACAACTAAGTATTCGTCATGCTAACTTAGTTTTATCATTAGTGTTCTTTAGTTAGAGATTACAGTCGCTTACATGACTAATCTCATAGTTATAACTCATATCAGTGTTTCCTTCTCTTTATGGCAATGACCAACCAGGGTCACTCTCCCTTCTATACTATAGTAGCTGGCAAGAAAAAATTCTTACCTCAACTTCTATAGGACTTTACTCATCTCACCTTTCCTCTGGTCATGAGGAGTTATATACTCCGAGTTTAATATAAAGAAATAATTATACTGCCAAGGATCCTACTTGATTCTATTAGATTCCTTTAATCCCACAAAGGTATTAACCATTATATAATCAACCATCATCAATGCCCGAGGTTCCAATTGCCCATGCTTAGAGGCAGTGTCACAAACTTCAGGCCATCCGCCTTTCAGGCTTCAACTACCCTTGACAGAACCCTGCCACCTTCAGTTATCCACATTCAAGTCTTATTATCAATTTTAATTAGCATATCCCTACTCAGGTAAGAGTAGTTATCACTTGACAAGAGTTAAATGATTTCTGCTGCTGAAATTCAACAAGAATTCCCAAAATCATAGGTTCAATGTGCAGTCCTTTTTCCTCAAGGAGTAAATGCAGATAACAATACCTCTTTGGGTGACTCTCGCATGAGCCCAAGTAGACCAAGTGTTGTAACCATGATCTGATACCATTTTGTCACACAACCACAATGGGGAATAAATAAAATTTTCTTTTCTTAAAGGAAAAAATCTCCATTCCTGGTTCCCAATTTAGAAGATCAGGGAACCTGTTTGACCTCTTGGTCAAGGATCTCCAATTCTGAGGCCAAAATATTCTCTGAGACCTTGATGGTCTCGTTCTATAGTTGAACAAAGAATATTTAGACTTCTTGGTGTAGGTTTAAGGGCACCTGTGACCTTCCCTTTCACCCTGCTACAAAAGGTCAGAGTGTCAGGCATTAGCTCCTTTTGTGTGATAGGCCCCCTCTTAATGTGACCTTAGCGATGACCATGCGATTGTGGGCACAACCACAAGCAATTTGGAGTCAAACTTCTTTTGGTCCCACAATGCTCTCACAACCTCCACGTGTCCTCTTGACGAAACCATGGTTTGAATTGCGATCCACCCTCAATATCTTAAACTCCTCGCAACTCTTGTCTCCACAATCCTATGAGATCATCGATCTCACGATCTTGATGATAAGTTATAAATGGACGATTCAGATCTGTGCCTCTAAAATCTACGGACTAGGTTAGCCCCCTCTGGGTCAGTGATCGAGATCTCTTCGCAATTCCGGACTCCGATAATTCGAAATCTCAAACCCATCTTTCTTTCATACTTCAAACCTCTTGAGTTGATGATCCACGGACACCTGTCCTACTTAATCAAAGGTCCTACCTTCACTCCAGGTGGTTGACCCTTTCAACCCATATCAACGGTCCAATGACCCTCTTCTCGATCAACGGTCGATATCTCCTTCGGGTCTTCGGACTTCTGAGATCTCAAATCTCAAACCTATTTTCCCAATGGCTTTTACTCGGAGTCTAAGATCCACTAGCGCGTGTCTTCCCCAAATCCAACGATTGAGGATTACTTGGGGTCTTCACCCGACATCCATAGACTTGTGCCACGTGTCCTCTGAATCCAATGTTTATGAATCACTTTGGGACCTTACCTAGAGTTCATGGATTCATGCCATCTGTCCTCTAGATCTGACAATCCAGATCTACTTCGGCTCTTCGACACTTCGACGCTTCAGGTTTCGGGAGTTTCAACTCTCAATCAGAAATCGTGAATTTGGAGGTTGGCTTACCTCTGTTTCCTAATTCCCGATATTCACCTGTGTCAAATCAATGGTCTACAATCCTTCATGATCCAACGGTCCAGATCACATCGCAAATTAGGGTTTCAAAAGTTTAGTCGCATCAACATGCGAATATCCTGATGTACGAATCCCTAATATTGCCAATCCGACGGTCAAGGAGGGTCCCGATAGATCCTTAGATCTACGGTCTAGGTCATGTCACAACTTTGGGTTTCGAGAGTTTAGTCGTGTCAATGTGCAAATCTCCTGATGTGTGATCTTGTGAAGACTGAAGGGGTTGAGGCATTAACGTCTGTGCTCGTTCTTCAAATCTAACGGTCGCAACAGACCCTAGGTCCTCCCGATCGAATCTCATCCGTTCATCTTCTAAACGAAAAAGGATATTCCCTTTCGATACTTGGACCTCACTATTCTTCCTAAGCTTCGTCAGTTATGAGGGATTTAAGAGCGTTGTGCTCTTTCTCCTGGGCTTAGCACTTAGAAGGGTCTTCTACACTATTCTTGTTCTCCTTCATCAAGTCTAGAACTTAAGTGGTTCTCGGTCTCTGCTTGCCTCGCAGAGATCCTATGCATATCTGCACTACCTCTCTTGAACTTAACCAACTCCATCCTCCAAGGGACTCAGAACGATTAGGAGGGTCGACATGCATACATGAAACTATACCTAAGGTCGACGAACTCACAGTTCGTGGCTCTAGCTTAAGCCACCACAGAACGCAAGCATTTATGAGTATAAAAACACACCCAGTTCATATAATTTCCTACTTTCCTAATTACACAATCAAGCATGAATAAAAGGGATATAGTATAATCATTAAGCAAATATATCCATCCCTGCAACATTCATAGGATATCCAATTTTAATTCACATTACCACTTAAATACACAAGATATGTGATTACTTATCTATTACATGTGGTATCCAACTAACTAACTGTGGGTGTTTGACCTTCCACCCTACCATAGGCTCAGAGGCATTCATTTTTAGAACTCTAGCCACCCCCGTGCCAAGCCATGATATCACCAGGGAACTCTCACAGTTCTCAAGGATTCTTTCTATATTGAGCTTCTGCTCGGGTTCTGTTTTCTGCAGCTTTTAGATATCTCTCTTTGTTATGGCCTCGATGAGATTTATCAGATGATCCCTCAGCATCCAGCGCATGGCCTTCTATTCATTATTCCCCGGAGAGCTTCGTGCATCACCCTTACAAGCTTGCATGCTCGTCTTCCTTCTTTTTCCACCTGTCTGGTTGTCTGTGTGTATCTATCTTACCTTCCTTCTTTTGGAAAGTTCCCGACCCATCACGTTCCTTCTATCAGAAGGAAGCTTGGTCTGTAGGTCTCTATGGTACTTCAGGTTGACATTCTGTAGCTAGACCATGCTCCCATTCATGGGGGTGGTTGATAATTCAACCATTGGTTCTTTCTTCATTAACTGATTTCTCTCCTTGGCATCCGAAGGAGGTTTATCATTCTCATCAAGGGAAATTTGGGGTTATTTGATATAATGAACCCTCTTGTATAGTTTTCACATTCTTCCTCTAGTGATATCATGGCCAGTACTTTCAAGGCTTCACCCCCACAGTCAGTTATTGGCAACCCAAACAATAATACATTTACATTGTCCACATGCCTTAGCATGGTAATCCTATTTTATTATTAAGTTACAAACTGGGGGAAACATGGTGTTACAGAACCACTCCCTGGAATTGAAATCCCAGACCCCCAATTTCCTTCTTCGACGATGGTGCACCAGGTAGAAGTCGATGGCAGAATAACATTGTTGTTGGACCCTTCGTTGCCTTACTTAACCTATCCTCGCTTGCATCATTGTTGTTATGAGTTCATTAAACCCTAAGTACCAGCCATTAAGAATGTCGACCTCCTTCGTCCAGGCCTGGAACATTCCCTTATTACCAAATCTCATCGAATGCAATAAACCTTGAGTGATTTGACATTGTTGTTTCTAACCGCTTCCACTTATATTTCCACCTATTTTAATTTTATTCTTAAAGTCTTCATTGAAATTTAAAAAAAAACACACAAAGAAAACACTACTAGGTAAAGAGTGGATCACATATTTAAAATCGTCAAATAACACCACTTTCCATTGCAAAGTATTTAGTTTACATGCACTTTCAACACCACACCCACAATAATTATTATATTTAATTTTTCTAATTATAATGTAACAATTATTTTATTACCTAGAGTATAGAAAAACGAATATTATAATATAACAATTATTTTATTAAATTGTGTTGTTACAAAGTATTTATTATACTTGGAAAAAAAACGAGCACGGTAAAGATTCCAAATTTGTTGTGCACAAAAGTAAATTACAAAAATTAATTAAATTATTAAAACAAGTTTTATACAAATCTTAGCATCCGGCACAATACCAATATGGTTATTACTATGTATGAGATTATTGCCCTCGCAACTCTTCCACCCCTATTTCTCACATGAGAGCAGGGACCTACTACATTGGCTCTTGTTTTAATAAAAGTCAGAAAAAATTATTAAAAAAATTAACAAAGACAAGTCTTATATAAACTAATAATCTCTCCATTCTCAAAGATGAATAAAGTGTAATAATGTTTTATATAATAAATATCTTAATATTCAAATATTTAAAATAATATATCTAACTTAATTCAATAATGTGCGTGATTACCCATGTATTGCGATGGACTCAAGTGGGACAATTTTCTGTCGCTGGCAGCCACTTGCCGTCGTTGGTCGCCACCAAAAGTTGCTGAACTAGCATGGAGAAATGCAACTAACGAGAACGAAAGGTAATAGAAATAACTCAACTATTTTTACTATGTAACCATAAATAAATATTAAAATAAATAATGTATGGTATATTATAATAATAATATTTTATCATACTTCATTTGATCTTTAAAGAGCAATTTTCTATTTTGAATTAATAGATCTTTTGAACTCGCACTAAGAAGAATATTTTTATAAAATAATTTATATGAAAAGATATGGACATAAACGTCCATCTAACGTTCGAGCTTTCCTTTGCTCGCAATTATTGGCTTCGCTATTCCAAGAAAACGTGCCACACGTTGTAGTGTAATAAAACTTGGTACTATGGACAAAGTAGGGTCATATGAAGATTTGACCCCTTTGTTTGTGGGACAAGGGACCCCTTTCTGTTCAGAGATTTGACTGGTAAAATCTACGAAGTTATACATACCCTACCTCCCTCTGGATTTGAACCTGTGACCTCTTAAGAGGAAACACATGTTCTTAACCATTAGACCCACTCACACTATATTTATGATTTTTTAGGAGGAAACACATGTTTTAACTATTAGATTTACTTAGGCTATATTTCCTCATATACATACATATTTCTTTATTTATATATTTTAAATACAATCATGTTAGTTGTATGTTTTAATAGATTTAGGTGAGAACACACCTTATGTGTCATCTTCATATTCACTTATATCTACTAGCATTTAATGTGGTTCTAGATAAGCTATCTTGTGAATTACATGTTTTAATGTATTTATGTGTGAGCATAACTTAGATAACATTTCCACCTTCACTTATATTTACCAACATTTAATGCAATTATATATGAGATGTATGTATTCATTAGTTTCAATGTCGATTGGGTCTCACTTGGGTAGTTGAGAGGATTGGTTGTTAACCTCCCCACCCAGGTTCAATTCCTATAAGTGACATGTTGATGACTCTTAATGGAGTATGGTTGTTCTGGCTTAATGCCCTGATGATGTTTGACCACCCCCATATACCCTCGTGATTTCAATGTTGATGTGACATATATGATATAGGGTAAAACATGAATTTCAACATGGTATCGTACCAAGCACATCTTACCATGTCTTTATGAGTGTTTCTCCACTTTCTCCCCATATGGCAAGCTAATATTTTTAGTAGTAATATTTTTCAGTAGTCTTGGAGTGCTTATGGGCAATTTGTAAACATTCAATGCTCATCAAATTTTATTTACTAAATCTTACTCTTTTTAAACTGCTCTTTGCATATTTGGGACTCAACTTTTGTGGATTCAATCCATATTGTATTTCCACTCCCATTATATCGTAGAACTTGGCCCTTTGTGACAGATTTAGTAACACATAAACACTTTCACCAAGTTTACGACTAATGTTAGTTTATGAACATGTTGTGTAGCCTACAACCTCAACCATGCTATTTTTTTTTGCATATGTGCATTCAATACAACGTTTGTAGCCACTAATTTGGTTTCTAGATTATTATACAACCTTCACCTAACACCTAGGAAGTCATTCCTAACTACAATTTGTGTCTCTTCACATCCAAATTGGCATTTGGAATACCAAGGAACTTTTACATACTTGTAAATGGAGTTAGATCACCACATTCCATGAGACTAGTGTACGAGTTAACTTTGTCTCCATGAACGTAAGTCAAAAGAGCATTTTCTTCTCCAAATACCTTCTATACTATGAAATTCATAAAAGTGTCGTTACATAATAAAATATTTATAAAAATTTTAATAACTCTAATAGAATATGAAAACTAAAAATGTTTAGCTTTATTTATATGAAAAAAATTTCAATTTTAATTAAAAACCCTCCATTCAAAAATAATTTTGTATTACCAACCCATACTCATCCCTTGATACTTTTAAATTTTAGATGAAAAACTCCACAAAAGCCCTTCTAATCATGTCATATATTTAGGAGTTCAGTCCAGCAGTGCACAATAAAGCATTCCCTATTAAAAAAAAATCAACACAACTTTCCTGCCCAAGTTGGAATGGTAATGATGAGTTTCATTTGGAGCATTAAGATGTGGGACTAAGTTTCATTTGGAGCAATAGGAGGCAAATGTCACAATAGGCATTTAAAATGTGACATTTAAAAGGCATACTCACAATACTCTAGATCCCAGTCAAAGTTGAATGCATGTGGCTTTTTCACTCTCCTATATAAATAGGGTGTTGTTTAACTGTTTTACAAAATGACTTTTTTTGTCGGAATCCGACGACACAAATCTACACAAAATCATTATTTTTTGTTGTTTAAAATCTATTTATGAATATTGAAATGAATTCAACATGCTGAAAAACCCTTAGGATATTCAGATTATACTGAAATAATCACTCAAATCTACAGATTTAGCAATTTCTCACCAAATTTCAAACAAAAATCTTTAAAAAATATCACCACAAAAACAATCATTTCATAATACATTCAAACTACAACTCTATATATAATATATTTGTAAAAAAAATCCATTTCTTTATAAATAATGTATAAAAGAATTTAGAGCGCTCGGAGGCAAATGCCACAAAAGGCGTTAAAAAGGCATATCTCTTCCAAATAATCTATTCGTAAAATAATTTATCATTTCTTTCTACTCCGGCAAAGAAACTTCTTATGAATATATATAATGTCATCGAGTACGACCCATTTTTGTTAACAATATCTCTCTCAATTTTAACGGATAAGTGTTTTAGTGGAAAAATAATAAATATTCTTCCATACGAAACCCTACGAGTTTCTATATGCCATATTTTATTTTCATAAAAATACTAACTGTACGTACCTATTTTCCATATTTTATTTTCATACAAAATCTTTTGTACATGAGCTAATAATTACACGCAATTAATATTATTCATAAATCAATTACAAATCCCATTTCGTAGGTATTGTTATTCGTAGAAGCGTTGAAGTTTAACACAACTTGGTATTTTAATAATAACCACCTAAATTTTATAGGTTAGATAACGTTTGTATGTCAATAATTCATTTTATATAAAGAAAGTATAATGTAATACGGAATGTTAGAATGGATGTCGATAATAAAATATTGATTTCTAAAATAATCAAATAATAAGTGTAAGTTATAATCATTACTTCTCCACTATATTTGTCAACTACATGTGTTTTTTCGTTCTCCTTACAATTCATTTTTACATATATTTTTAATCTTCACTTATTTAATAAGTGTTATTTAAGGGGTGAAACACACATTTTATTGGAAAAAAAAAGCTATTGTTGATTCATATAGCCACTTAATATAATTCAAATAAAGACTTTCATCCTAACTGTCAAAACATTAAAAAATGGTAAAGTTATACTTAAATTTATCATTATTTTTCCTTTTTTCACAAAACTTATAACCTATAGTTATAGAAAATTGACGTAGCAAAATTGTTAACTAATGATACATAGAATTTGAACTTTTTAATTGAAACCATGTCCATTGTGAACTTCTTACTTTTAGACTTCCGCTACTAATTGTAAAGCTACCTCTTCAATCTTCATGTTTCCATGTATTTGGTGAACTATGTCTTCTTCCATGATTATTTCTGTGAGACACCTAACTAAACTTTGTAGGGGAAGAGTTCTGAAATGAGAGTTTCTAGATAATTATCAAATTAATTGAAATTGCATGTTGTGGTCTACTATTAATTTATCAATTCGATTACTTTGGATGATCACTTTTGCTTTCAATTCAATAATTTTAACCATTTGGGCCTCTAATTGAGAAGATAATTTGTTGTTAATATGGGACACTTCCACTTCAAGTGTAAGGTACCATATGTATCATAATAAGAAGAAAAAGAAATATTGCAACAAATACCAGAGAGACAACAAAATATAGAGAATAACAACACCAATAATGAAATCTTTATTGATAGAAATCCAATATCACTTGCCTCTTCGAGGAGGCAACCTCCAACAGAGAAGAGCTCTATTACAATAATTCTCAAGAAATGAATTTCTCGTTCCTTCTGCTCATATGTATACTAATTCTATGTTCTAAAGAACATTCTATAGGAAGATCTTTCTAGAAGTGGAAACTTCTATTAAGTCTTCTTACATTAGACTTTCTTATGTTATTAAATAGGCCTTATTAACTAATGTCAGAGCTTATTACATGGAAAATATATTATTCTACCTACGTGAGGGGTTAGGGAGGGTAGGCCCTAAGATGCCCTCCCCCTTGAAAAAAAACCTTGTCCTCAAGGCTTGAGATGAGGAAATTGTTGCAGAATGGTAGTCATCTCCCAGGTGGCATCTTCTAGAGGGGTATCCTTCCACTGAACCGACACTTCCTTTATGATGCGTAGACAAAGCCAACGATCGCACTGGTCCAAGACTGTTTGTGGCTGGAACCAAATGGAACATTCTTCATACAACTCAGGGAGACTAGTTTGAAACTTGGACCACTGGAGTTTGAATATATTATCCATAAAAATTTGAGTCATTGTTGATGCGGTGAACGGGTGTTGAAGAGCACATAAATGAGCATATTTGGAAAGATGATCTACCACCACCATGATGACTAATTTATTTCCTGATTTAGGTAGGCTATCAATGAAATCCATAGAAGTATCTCTCCAAATAACAGGTGGGATCAGGAGTGGTTGGAGTGTGCTTGGAGATTTGATTGTTTCATCCTTATTGCATTGACAAGTATCATATTTAGCCATAAAGGTGTGGATGTCATGTTACATACCTTCCCCCCCAAAATAATGTTTGACTCATTCATATGTTTTGCTAAACCATGGATGTTGAGCTATAAGTGAAGCATGAAACTCAGAGAGAACCATGGATTTAACGTGAGAGTGTGTTTTCTTAAATACATTAGACATTTATAACAAAGCTCTTCATTGTGCCAATAGTACCCTGGAGAAGCTTGATGATCCTGTTGCAATTGTTAGATCAGGATAGAAATTTTTAGGTCTTCCAACCATTCCTGGAAAATAGCCTGAATCCAATCTACTATAATGAATGAGAGGGAAAAGAGGGACCCTTCTTCTTCATATTTCCTTGAAAGAGCACCGATAACAACATTTTCTTTTCCATTTTTGTATATGATTTCATAATCATATCCAAACAACATGGTCACCCATTTTTGGTTCTCCAGTGAGGAAATTCTTTGCTCCAGAAATCACCTGAGGCTATGATGATTAGTTCTTATTTGGAAGTGTTTCCCCAATAGATAAGGATGTCAGATATCTATTGCATGCAAAATAGAAAACATTTCCTTTTCATAGGTTGATTATCCCAAATGTCGCTATGATAATTGTTTTCTATTTAAATAAAAACGATGACCATATTGCACGAGGACCACCCCAATTCCTTTCCCTGGTGCATCACATTCAAGGACAAAAGTCATGGTGAAGTCTGGTTGTGATAGGACAAGATTTGTGCACATATAATCCTTTAATTCTTGGAAGAATTGATCAACTGCTAGAGTCCAACTAAAAAAATTCTTTTTAAGGAGAGAAGCTGCATTTTTTCCATAATTCTAGACAAACTTGCAGTAATAGTCTATTAAACTCAGGAAACCATGCAATATTTTAATAGTTTTAGGGAAATACCAATCCTTCATCACTTAATTTTTCTTAGGATCCACTTGTACACCATCCTTTCCTATAATATGACCCAGGTAATAAACTTCAAAATCACCAAAAGTGTATTTAGATTGTTTGAGAAAAAAATTGTGATGAGATAATAGATGGAGAACTTGATCCACATGTGAGAGGTGGCCTTGCCAAGTTTTACTATAGATGAGAATATCATCAAATAAAACTAAGACAAAATGGCATAGGAAAGGACAAAAGACATGATTCATGAGACTTTTAAAGAAAGTGGAGGGGGAATTACACAAGCCAAAAGGTATGAAAAAGAACTCATATTAACCCTCATGAGTTATAAAGGAAGTCTTGGGGATGTCTTCCTCTTTCATATGTATATGGTAGTAACTATAAAGGAGATCGAGTTTGGTAAAGTATTGAGTACCACTTAATTCATCCAAAAGGTCATCAATGAAAGGAATGCGAAATTTCTCTTTGATTGTGAGTTTGTTGAGGGCACGAAAACTAGGACACATGCACCAAGTACCTTGTTTTGTGAGTACCATGATTACTAGAGAACAATAAGGTCTAGTACTAGGACAAATAACACCTGCTTCTAGCAATTATTGAACAATTTTCTCAATTTCATTTTTCTGGGAAAAGGGATGATGATAAGGGAGAACATTGGGAGGAAGACTACCTTGTACTAGAGGAATGGAATGATCATGGATGTCACGGGAAGGGGGAAATACATGGTGAGTGTTATAAATATCTTGGTGTTGGGAGATTATAGATTGAATGTCAAGTTTCATAGAGGGTGCCTTAATGAAATGAATGGAATGGAGTTGGGAAATAATTTTAGAATGACCTTTTTTTAGTAGCTTTTCCATTCGGTGGAAATCGATGATCTCAGGTGAGCCTGTTACAATGCCTTGGAAATTATAATGTAATCTCTCCTATTAGAATTGCATAGTTAGGTACTTAAAATCCATGAGGATGGAGCCGAGAGTGCGTAACCATTCAACATAGATCACAATGTCACAACCACCCAGGTCAATAACACCTATATGAGATTTCAAGTGCTAATGTGATCCAAGTGGATATCGGTGGCCACCCAACTATTCCAATTGGCTCAAAATAGTTTGTTGGCAACTTACTATTTTTAGTAGTTTTTCGGTTCCTAAACTTTCGGGGCCTAAATGACATTTTTTCATGATCGATCACCTTAATGATTTCCAAAGGCTCTAGTTGAACCACCAAATGAATATTCTCATAGATACCTTTCAAATGAGATATAGTGCACCCCAAACAAATTTCGTATAACAAAGGTACACCTCAGGAAGTTGATACACCAAACTACCCAAAACGGGGTCCACAAAACTATTGTTTTTTCATCTTCTGGGGTTAGGGTTTTGGATTTTCTTTATGTTAAAAAGGAATTTGGAGCCTCATTGTAACAATCATATTCTTTTGAATGTGATTAGTCCTCACATCTCTTCTTAGAGATAAGATGCCATGATTCTAGTGAGTCTTTCACTATGTATTTCTATAGTTTTGTACATTTTTCTCATTAATAGAAATTGTGTATTACTGTATATTTGTGCCTCTTCTTATATATCCGATACATATCTATTATATTATTTTCTCTCTTGCAATACCTCTATATATTTCTTTGTTATACCTCCACTCTCATTTCATGCCAAAAATAATCTAGATCAGTGGTATTAGAGCAGGTTGTTCTTGATTGTTTTTAAGTACATGTCCTTGACAAGGTCTGAGTATTGTAATTTGGGTCTTGAGCTTGTATCTACTGAGGAAAATCACTCTCGCACGCCAAAGAAATCCTCCATGGCGAAAGAAAATAAAAATTACGGAGTAGAATATTCTATCAATTTGTTGCTTGAGAAAACTCTCATGCGACAGAGGGATACAATGATGGAGAATTTTTCCCACATCCTTCAATGTTTGTCAATAACAACATGCACGTAGTCATCAAGCGACTACTTTGGAAAAATCTCTCCTTTCAAGGTAAAAGTCAATTTTGATATTCCCGTATTTGAAGGTCATATATATGTGGATGCCATATAAAAATGGTTAAATATGCTGGACGATTATTTCTCTATTCACAATTTTTCTAACAGTGAAAAGATCACCTTTTCACTCGTTAAGGCTCTACCCCATGTCAAACATTGGTGGGAAAATTACTGGGAGAAAATTTCCACAGAGGAGTCTGAAATATATGGGGTCAATCCCACTTGGGATTTTTTGTGGATGCGGTCAAGGAACAATATTGCCCTATGGGTAACTATGATGACCAATACATGAGATGGAACACACTGTGGCAAGATAGGGGCCAAACGGTGTTGGAGTTCACAAAAAATTTCCATACCTTGTGCACCAAGTTGGGTATCAAAGACTCTGAGCGACATCTAGTTCTGAAATATCCCGGGGCTCTGCATAGGTACATCCAAACCAAAATGGATTTCTTGGACATATCATCACTGGGAGATGCTGTCAAAATCGATCAAAAATTTAGGCACTAGAAAAAATGAGATTTTGGGTCTACAAATCCACAACAACCAAAGTATTTTAAAGATGGCCCTAAAAAACAGCCTCTCGAAAACTAGTCCAAGCCAAAGGAAAACAAGGGTCATGGGAAGACGACAAATGAAACTAGAAGGTGGTGTGATTTCCACAAAATCCATCATCACAACACTGATGAATGTCGCTCAAAAAAATAATTGGTGGTCGATATCAAAGTAAAGGAGTCAAACCTTGATTCAGAATATGATGGGAGAATAAAGATCATCGCGATAGATCCCACTACTACTATTGTGACTGCAACAATTCAACTAGAAGAACCATCAGATCCTGAAGAGGGGGAGCACCTCTTTCATTCAAAGATGTGGGTGAACGAGACCCTGTTGTATTCCATTGTTGATCGTAGAAGCCAGAATAACCTCATCTTAGAAGAGGTCATCAAACAGTTGGGATTTTTGAAAACACCACACCCACAACCATACAACATCGAGTGGCTTTTCCAGGGATGATATTGTGTCAGCCAGTAGTGTTGATTTTCATACAACATCCATCACTTTAAGGATGAGGTATTATGTAATGTTGCCTCGCTAGATGTCTTTGATGTTGTTTTGGGCCAACCATATATGTGGAAGTTTCATGCTATTTATGAGTCTTGAACACATAGTGTGATTGTTACTCTTGGGGGTCATCTCTACAGGAAACCATAGGTAGTTCCAACTACTCTCGCACCTAAACAATGTCAGAAGGTAGTATTTCAGACTACAAAATTCAGCTTCTTCACAATCTATTCAAAAGGTGAACATAAGGAAAATGAAACCACTGCAGCCTTAGTACAAGCACCTTCTATCCAGTAGAAGAAGGTCGAAAATATTGAAGATAAGATCAAAGATTCCTTCTGCACATAGTCATCTCATCGAGTTCTCAAAAACCTCCCACAAACCAAGCAACGCAACTTCTCTAGCAAGGTAAGCAACTCACCAAGGTTCAGATTCAACAAGTGATTTCCTCTGTCCCCCGGTAACTCAACGTGATGGAGACCATTGCTTTCTCAAGAGGGATAATTCATCCAGGTGTATATCCGTGGCCACCCACCTATTCCAACTGGCTCAAAATAATTTGTTCGCCACTTACTATTTTTGGTAGTTTTTAGATTCCTAAACTTTCGGGGCCATTTTGATATCCTAAACAATGTATTTTTGTGACCAACCACCTCAATGATAGCCAAATGCTCTAGTTGAACCCCCAAAATGAGTCTCCTCATTGATACCTTTCCAACGATCTATTGTTAACCCCAAATGGAGATTGTATGCCAAAGTTATGCCCTCGGGAAGTTGATACACCAAACTACCCAAAAAGGGGTCCACAAAATTATTGGCTTTTCATCTTTCGAGGTTAGGATTTTGTATTTTATTTATGCTTAAAAGGAATTTGGAGCCTCATTGTAAAAATCATCTTCTTGCGAATGTGAGCAGTTCTCACATCTCTTCTCAGAGATAAACTACCACCGTTCTAGCAAGTCTTCCACTCTGTATTTCTACAGTTTTGTACATTTCGCTCATTAGTAAAAAATATGTATTACTGTATATATATGCCTCTTGTTATATACCTGATATACATCTTTTATATTATTGTCTCCCTCGCAATATCTCTGTATATTTCTATGTTATATCTCCACTCTCATTTCATGCCAAAAATAATATGGATCAGTGGTATCAAAGCAGGCTGGTCTTAATCATTTTTTAGTGCATGTCCTTGAGGAGGCTTGAGTATAGAAAGTTAGGTCTCGGTCTTGTCTCTCTTAAGGACAATATCTCTCGCACTCCGAAGAAACCCTCCATGGAGGAACAAAATAAAAAATACAGAAAAGAAGATTCTATCAATCTATTGCTTGAGAAAGATCTCACGYGACAAAAGGAAAAAATGATGGAGAATTTTTTCCACATCTGTCAACGCATGTCGATAAAAACAGACACTCCTTCATCAATCAACCATTTTTGAAGCACCTCTCCTTTCAAGGTACAMGTCAATTTTGATATTCTTGTATTTGAGGGTCAGATAGATGTGGATGCCATAGAAAAATGGTTAAATCTGATAGAAGGTTATTTCTTTGTTCACAATTTTTCTGATAGGGAAAGGATCACCTTCACACTCCTTAAGGCTCTCCCCCAAGTTAAACATTGGTGGGGAACTCACTGAGAACAAAGTTCTATAGAGGAGTCTGAATTATATGGGGCCGAGTCCACATGGTATTTTTTGTGTGGATGTGATCAAGGAACCATATTACCCTGTTGGTAACTATGATGACCAATACATGATATGGACCACACTACGGCAAGAAAGGGGCCAAACAATATTGGAGTTTACAAATAATTTCCATACCTTGCGCACTAAGTTGGGTATCAAAGACTTCAAGCGACATATGGTTTTGAAATACAACAGGGCTCTACACATGTACATCCAAACCAAAATGGATTTCCTGGACATCTCATCACAGGGAGCTTCCTATAGATATGCTGTCAAAATCAAGCATAAATTTAGGCACCATAAAAAATGAATGTTCAGGTCTACAAATCCACAATAATCGAAGTATGATAAAGATGACCCTAACAAACAACCTCCTGAAAACCATTCCAAGCCACAAGAAAAGAAGGGTCACGGGAAGACGAAGAGGACACTGGAAAGTGGTGTGATTTCGACAAAATCCCATGGCACAACACTGATGAATGTCACTCAAAAAAATCATCGGTGTCCGAGATCAAAGAAAAGGATATGAACCCTAATTCAGAATATGATTCATAAAATAATAGGAGAAGACAAATCATCGACACAGATCCCACTGCTATTGTCATGACCACAACAATTCAACAAGAAGAACTAGCAGATCCTGAAGAGGGGGAGAGCCTATTTCATTCACAGATATGGGTGAAGGGGACCCCGTTTCATTTCGTTGTTGATAGTTGAATCTAGAAGAACCTCATCTTAGCAGATGTTTTCAAATAGTTGGGATTGTTGACAAAACCACACCCGCAACCATACAACATCACGTGGTATCGCCAAGGACAAGATCTTCGTGTCAGCCAACAATGTCGATTGTCATAAGAAATCCATCCCGTCAAGGATGAGGTATTATGTGATGTCTCCCCGTTGGATGTCTATGATGTTTTTTTGGACTAGACATATATGTGGAAGCACCATGATATTTATGATTCTCGACCCCGTAGTGCCACTGTTACTCTAGGGGGTCATTTCTACAGGATACTATAGGTAGTTCCAACTACTATCCCACCTAAACAATACCGCAAGGTAGTATCTCATACTATAAAATTCACCTTCTTCACAATCTGTTCAAAAGGTGAACATATGGACACTTCAACCACTGCAGCCTCAGTCCAAGCACCTTCTATCCAAAAAAATCAGATCGAAAAGTTTGAATCAAAGCGTAAAGATTCCTTCTACACACAATCATCTCATCAGGTTTTCAACAACCTCTTACAAACCAAGCAACACAACTTCTCCAGCAAGGAAAGCAGCTCACCAAGGTTCAGATTCAACAAGTGCTTTCCCTTCTCCCCCAGTAACTCAACACAATGGAGACCATTTCTTAATAACAAGGAAAGATTGATCTAGGTGGATATCGGTGGCCACCCACCTATACCAACTCATTCAAAATAGTTTGTTGGCAAATTACTATTTTTAGCAGTTTTTGGTTCCTAAACTTTTGGGGCCATTTTGAGGGCCTAAACGATGTTTTTTCGTGACCAGGCACCTCAATAATAACCGAATGATCTAGTTGAGCTCAAAAAATGAAACTCCTCGTCGATACCTTTTCATTTCACTATCGTGTTCCCTAAACAAAGATCGTATGCCAAAGTTATGCCACCGGGAAGTTGGTACACCAAATTACCCAAAATGGGGTCCACAAAACTATTGGCTTTTCATTTTTCGAGGTTAGGGTTTTGGATTTTATTTATACAAAAAGGATTTTAGAGCCTCATTGTAACAATCATATTCTTGCGAATGTGAGTAATCGTCACATATCTTCTCAGAGATAAGATGCCACCATTCTAGCGAGTCTTTCACTCGATATTTCTATAGTTTTGTACATTTCGCTCATTAATATAAATTGTATATTAATGTATATATGTGCCTCTTGTTATATATCCAATATATATCTGTTATATTATTTTCTCTCTTGAAATATCTCTATATATTTCTGTGTTATATTTCTACTCTCATTTCATGCCGAAATTAATCTGGACCAGTGGTATCAGAGCAAGCTTCTCTTGATCATTTTTCAGTGCATGTCCTCGACGAGGTTCGAGCATAGAAAGTTGGGTCTCGAGATTATCTCTCTTGAGAACAATCTCTCTCACATGCCCAAAAAACCCTCCATGGTGGAAAAAAATAAAAATGATGGAGAATAATATTCTATCAATCTGTTGCTTGAGAAATCTCTCACGCAACAAAGGGATGAAATGATGGAGAATTTCTCCCACATCCTTCAATGTCTACCGATAACAGTAGGAACGTATTCATCAAGAGACCACTTTGGAAGAACCTCTCGTTTCAAGGTACAAGTCAATTTTTATATTCCCATATTTGAAGGTCAGATAGATGTGGATGCCATAGAAAAATGGTTAAATATTCTAGAAGGTTATTTCTTTGTTCACAATTTTTCCAACAGGGAAAATATCACCTTCACACTTCTTAAGGATCTCCCCCATGTCAAACAATGGTGGAAACTTACCAGGAGCAAGCTTCCACAGAGAAGTATGAAATATATGGGGCCGAGTCCACTTGGTATTTTTTTGTGGCTGCGATCAAGGAACAATATTACACTATTGGTAACTATGAAAACCAATACATGAGATGGACCACACTATGAAAAGAGAGGGGCCAAAAAGTGTTGGAGTTCACAAATCATTTCCATATCTTGCACACCAAGTTGGGTATCAAATATTCTGAGTGACATCTGGTTCTGAAATATCACAGGCCTCTTCAATGGTACATCCAAACCGAAATGGATTTCATAGACATCTCATCACTGGGAGATTCCTATCGATATGTTTTCAAAATTGAGAATAAATTTAGGCACCAAAACAAATGAGAGTTCGGGTCTACAAATCCGCAACAACCAAAGTATGATAAAGACGACCCTAAAAAATATCCTACAGAAAACTAGTCCAAGCCACAAGAAAAGAAGGGTCATGGGAAGACGAAGAAGGACACTGGAAAGTGGTGTGATTTCCACAAAATCCCCTGGCACAACACTGATGAATGTTGCTCAAAACAATCATTGGTGTCCAGAATAGGAGCTGAACCCCGATTCAAAATATGATTCAGGAAATAATGGGAGAAGATAGATCATTGACATAGCTCCCACTACTACTGTCGCGACTGCAACAATTCAACCAGAAGAACCAAAAGATCCTGAAGAGGGGGAGAACCTCTTTCATTCATAGATGTGGGTGAAGGGGAGCCCATTGCATTTCATTATTGATAGCGGAAGCTAGAAGAACCTCATCTGTACATAGGTCGTCAAACAATTGTGATTGTCAAAAAAACCACACCCCAATCCATACAACATCGGGTTCCTTCTCTAGGGATGAGATCTCTATATCATCGAGCAATGTCGATTTTCATATGACATCCATCCCTTCAAGGATTAGGTATTATGTGATGTTTCCTCGCTAGATGTCTATGATGTTATTTTGGGCTAGCCATATATGTGAAAGTGCCATGCTATTTATGAGTCTCAACCCCGTAGTTTTGTTGTTACTCTAGGGGTCATATCTACAGGATACCGGAGATAGTTCCAACTACTATCCCACCTAAACAATGCTGCATGGTAGTATCACATACTACACAATTCAAATTCCTCATAGTCTGTTCAAAAGGTGAAAAGAAGGACACTGCAACCACTACAGCCTCAGTCCAAGCACCTTCTATCCAACAGAAGTAGGTTGACAAGATTGAAGAAAAGAATAAATATTCCTTCTACACATAGTTATCTCATCGGGTTCTCAACATCCTCCCACAAACCAAACAATACAACTTCTCCAACAAGGTAAGCAACTCAACAAGGTTCATATTCAACAAGCGCTTTCCCCTCTCCCCCAGGAACTCAACGAAATGGAGACCATTGCTTCCAAAGGAGGGAGTATTGATCCATCTAGATATCAGTTTCCACCCACCTATTCCAACTGGATCAAAACAGTTTCTTGGAAACTTACTATTTTAGCATTTTTTCGGTTCCTAAACTTCTGGGGCCATTTTGAGGGCCTAAACAATGATTTTTCATGATCGGGGACCTCAATGATAGTCGAAGGATCATGTTGATCCCAAAAAGTGAATTTCATTGTTGATATATTTCCACCGAGCTATCATGCTCCCCAAACGAATATCATATGGCAAATTTACGCCCCTAGGAAGTTGTTACACCAAACTACCCAAAATGGGGTCCACAAAACTATTGGATTTTCATCTTCCGGGGTTAGGGTTTTGGATTTTATTTATGTTAAAAATGAATTTGGACCTCATTGTAACAATCATATTCTTTCAAATGTGAGTATTCTTCACATCTCTTCTCAGAGATAAGTTGCCACCATTCTAGCGAGTCTTTCAATCTGTATTTCTACAGTTTTGCACATTTCACTCATTAATAGAAATTGTGCATTAATGTATATTTGTGACTCTTGTTATATATCATATATATATATATATTATATTATTTCATCTCTTGCAATATATTTTTACATTTCTATTTTACATCACCTCTCTCATTTCATGCCGAAAATAATTCGGATCAATGGTATCAGAGTAGGCTGCTCTTGATCATTTTTCAGTGCATGTCCTTGATGAGGTCTGAGTATAGAAAGTTGGGTCTCTATCTTGTCTCTCTTGAAGAAAATATCTCTCACATGCCCAAGAAACCCTCAATGGAGGAATAAAATAAAAATAATGAGGAAGAAGATTATATCAATATGTTGCTTGAGAGCAAGCTCTCACGTGACAAAGGGATGAAATGATTGAGAATTTTTCCCACATCCTTCAACACTTGTTGTTAAAAATAGGAATATCTACATCAAGCGACCACTTTGGAATAACCTTTTCTTTAAAGGTACAAGTCAATTTTTATATTCCCATATTTGAAGGCCAAAGAGATGTGGATGCCATAGAAAAATGGTTAAATCTGCTAGAAGGATATTTCTTTGTTCACAATTTTTCTGACATGGAAAATATAACCTTCTCACTCCTTAAGGCTCCCCCCCATGTCAAACATTGGTGGGAAACTTACTGGGAGAAAGGTTCCACAGAGGAGTCTGGAATATATGGGTCTGAGCCCACTTGGGACTTTTTTTTCTGGATGAGGTCAAGGAACAATATTACCCTATTGGTAACTATGACAACCAATGCATGAGATGGACCACACTGTAGCAAGAGAGGAAAAACATTGTCGTATTTCAAAAATAATTTCCATACCTTGCGTACCAAGTTGGGTATCAAAGACTCCGAGTGGCATTTGGTTCTAGAATACCACAGGGCTTTGCATAGGTACATCCAAACTGAAATGGATTTCCTAGACATCTCATCACTGGAATTTGCCTATCGATATGCTGTCAAAATCGAGCAAAAATTTAGGCACCGAAAAAATATAGAGTTCAGGTCTACAAATCCGCAACAACCAAAGTATGATAAATATGACCCTAACAAACAACCTCCTGAAAACCATTCCAAGACACAAGAAAATAAAGATCGTGGGAAGACAAAGAAGGACACTAGAAAGTGGTGTGATTTCCATACAAGCCTCTGGAACAACACTGATGAATGTCGCACAAACCAATATTTGGTTGTCGAGATAAAAAAAAAGGAGTTGGACCCTGAATCATAATCTGATTGAGAAAATAATAGGATAAGACAGATCATTGGCATAGATCCCACTGTTATTGTCGCGACTGCAACAATTCAACCAGAAGAACTAGCAGATCCTGAAGAGGGGGAACACCTCTTTCATTCACATATGTGGGTAAAGGGGACCCCGTTGCATTTCAAAGTTGACAGCAGAAGACAGAAGAACCTCATCTCAGTAGATATCATCAAACCATTGGGATTATCGACAAAACCACACCTGCAACCATACAACATCAATTGGATTTTCCAGGTACAAAATGTTTGTGTCATCCAGTAGTGTTGATTGTCATACATCATCCATCCCTTCAAGGATGAGGTATTATGTGATGTTTCCATGATGGATGTATGTGATGTTCTTTTGGGCCAACCATATATGTGGAAGCA
Source organism: Picea glauca (assembly GCA_000966675.3). NCBI lineage: Eukaryota > Viridiplantae > Streptophyta > Pinopsida > Pinales > Pinaceae > Picea > Picea glauca. The sequence goes on from JZKD02S1410415.1 coordinate 449,218, forward strand.
CGATGTTATTTATGAGTTTTGACCCTATAGTGTCATTGTTACTCTAGGGTATAATATCTACAGGATACCATAGGTAGTTCCAACTATTGTCCCACCTAAATAGTGTCGCAAGGTAGTATCTCATACTACAAAATTTATCTTCTTCACAATCTATTCAAAGGGTGAACAGAAGGACACTGCAACCACTGTAGCCTCAATCCAAGCACCTTCTATCTAGTAGAAGCAAGTCAAAAATGTTTAAGCAAAGAACAAATGTTACTTCTTCACAGAGTCATCTCATGATGTTCTCAACATCCTCCCACAAACCAACCAATGCAACTTCTCCAGCAATTCAAGCAACTCACCAAGGTTCAAATTCAACAAACACTTTCCCCTCTCCCCCGGGAACTCAATGCACCAGAGACCATTGCTTCTTAAGGAGGGATGATTTTTCTAGGTATATATTGGTGGATACCCACCTATTCCAACTAGCTCAAAATAGTTTGTTGGCAACTTACTATTTTTAGTAGTTTTTTAGTTCCTAAACTTCGGGGGCCATTTTGAGGGCATAAATGACTCTATTTTCACGATCAATCACCTCAATCTTAGCTAGAGGATATTTTTGAGCCCCCATAATGAATCTCCTCATCGATACCTTTCCAACAAGATATCATGTGCTCAAAACAAAGTTCGTATTCCAAAGTTACACCCCCGGGAAGTTGATACACCAAAGTACTCAAAATCAGTTCCACAAAGCTGTTGGCTTTTCATCTTTCAAGGTTAGGGTTTTGGATTTTATTTATGTTAAAAGGGAATTTGGATCCTCATTGTAACAATCATCTTCTTGCGAATGTGAGTATCCATCACATCTCTTCTCAGAGATAAGATAATCTGCCACCATTCTAGCGAGTCTTTCACTCTATATTTCTACATTTTTGTACATTTCTCTCATTAATAGAAATTGTATATTATTATATAACTGTGACTCTTGTTATATATTCGATATATATATATATATATATATGTGTGTGTGTGTGTGTGTGTTTTATTATTGGTTCCCTTTCAATATCTCTATATATTTCTGTGTTATATCTCCGCTCTCATTTCATACCAAAAATAATCCAGATCATACTGACCAATTTGTAGGTTCACACTTTCACATCTCCTGCCATGTTTCATGGAACTGCCACATGCAATCATAATTTGTAAATTTTTGACTACTCATATATAGAAATTAATTTCCCAGGAAATGCGACAATGAATACAATTATGGATGTTGCCAATATCAATTAGGATTATGAATTTCCTATGCTTAATGTAGCATATTAGCTTGAGGGTTTGGGGAGCAAAGAAGCTAGTGAGGGGATGCATCGAAATCAGTGGATCAACTTCTGGTGGACCAGAGGGCGGAGTATGATTATCTTCTTGGGGTATCTCTTCCATGGGGGACGATTTATCCTCCTCGTTAGTAAAATGATCAGAAATGGACATAAAAGAGTATGTTCCTTACACTTGTGCCTAAAAAAATATTTGTCATCACAATTGTAGCAAAGAATCTTGAGTTGGCATTTAACCATTTCTACCTGAGGTTATTTATGGATTTTGAGAGGTGACATGCGAGGTGGTATTGGTAGGTATAGGGTGAGGAATAAAAGAGGGTTTTTGGTTCTAGGAAAATACAACATGTTGTTCTTCTTTGGTATGTTTAGTAACTTCCAACCAAGTTTTGGGGTGATCTATTAAGACCTGAGATCAGACTTCATTCTTTATTCTATTCATAAAGCATTCCCTAAAGAAGGCATCTTACATGCCCTTTTGTATAAAATCTAAATTCTCAAATGTGGTGATAAATTCTTCCTCAGTGCTCGACTATTTCACCTTGGTCAAATGACCCAAATGGTTTGTGTGTATGTCAAATTATTCATAAATTTCGGCCACAAAATGTGTCCAAGAAATATACCCTTGGCATTAATTTTTATGTCGTTTCCACCATTTCCAGTGTTTAGGATCTAGATACAGGTCACTCTAACGAAGTTCAACCAATTCATTAGTGATTCCATGCAAGGAGAAATAATGTTCCATTTGTGTGACCCATCCTATGGGATTTGAGCCATCAAATTTGTTCACCTAAACTCTGGGACAACACATTTCACAATTAGGTTGATTGGAATGAAAGGCATGGCAATGGGAAGATTCAACATATTCATGGTTATAAGGTTGTTCATAGGAGGTAGGATCTAGCAATCGATTTATAAAGTTATTCATCTTGACGAAGAGGGATTCTATGGAATATTTCACACTTCACTAATCAATTTTGATGGTATCATTATCAAAGTTGAGGGTATAAATATTGAAAGTGAGTTCTTGGATGAAATTATTTTTCTATTCATTTTCAGTGAGGAAGTTTTTGCATTCTTGGTTGTGGTTGAGAGCCATTTGAGTAGAAGCAAAGAATGGGCAGGTGAGTCCACACATAAAAAGGGTTATAGATGATGGGTATCATGGAGGATGGGGAAAAGAGAGGAAGCCAATATGATAGGTGGAAAATAAGGGTGTTGGGAAGGGTGTGTGGGTCCATGGATAAAAATTATTACAAGTGATAGGTACCACTACTATCAGGGCGAAGAGGGGAATCCAATGGGATAGGTCCCGAATAAGGGTGTTGGTGGGATCACTATAATTTTTTTTATATCCCATAGAGTTATACTTTGACCTAAAGAATACTACAATGATGGAATGCTAAAATTGTTAAAAGGGAATATTATGTAGGAATTTCACAACCAAGATACAAGAGGTAGGATTGCATGGAAAAAATTCCCTTTTTTTTTTTTTTTTCTATTATGTTCCCAAGGGTTAGGGTTTTCAAGGTTCCTACATAAAATGATTTTCCCTATGCTATAGCTATTTAATATACATGTGGAATTGAACAATAGGATACTCGACCTAGTATCTTAGGTAACGAACTAAGGAGGCTCAATCGTACCCTTAGTCATACTACCCGATTACCAAGGTATTAGAGAGTATATTCTCAAGTGTTATTCTCGGTGTCACTATAGCATCTGGGTGACCTATTGGATGATATAAACATGGCTTAAGGATATCTAGGGGACTCCTGATATACCTAGAGGTACATGGGAGTGATGGATGTGTACAAATTATGTCTGATGAGGTACTACTTGAAGGGGTACCAACAAGGGTTACAGAGGTTTCCAATAGGGTAAATCATTTTTTCGAGTAACCTTGTGAAACCGTCTATATTTCCTATGTGTATTCTTCCCTAGACATAGTTTTACCTACTGAATGATAGATCTATGTGCTTTAAAGACACTAGCAGTAAACGTCTCTACCTTAAAAACAATTCCCACAATTTTTGCAGAGGAAAGAGCTATGATACCAAATGTAAGGTACCATATGTATTATAAAATTAGAAACAAAAATATTACAATAAATACCAACGAAACATCAAAATATAGAGAATAACAAAACCAATGATGATACCTTTATTGATATAAATCCCAGTCCACTTGCCTCTTTGAGGGGGAAACCTCAACAAGAGTAGAGCTATATTACAATATTTCTCAAGACAATACTTTCTCATGCCTTCTACTCATATTTACACTAATTCTATGTTCTAACGGACATTCTAGAGGAGTATCTTTCCATAAGTAAAAGATCCTATTAAGTCTTATTACATTAGAATTTTTCACATTATTAAATAGGCCTTATTAACTAATGTTGACCTCAACCTTTGTTACATGGAAAATATATTATTCTACCTATGTGAGGGGCTAGGGAGGTTAGGTCACTAACATCAAGATCCTTGATCCAGTACACCGCCATTCTAAACAAAACTATGAATTTCTACTATTTCATAATGGGAACATCAACAAGAATGTCTATATCGTTCATGTTTGTTGAGAGAGGGTTTACAATTAGAGAAACCCTATGAAAATGAATAAAATCACACCCAATATGCTAGATACAAGAAAAAACAAAATTCTAAGAATCTAATTATTTAAATAGACTCACAAGAAAGAACAAACATAGGGCCAAACTCGCAAAATAGAACAAATTTATTGAGGGCCAAATTACATAAACTACACCCAAAGCTATTCAAACAAACAAATATGTCCATTGTATAAAAAAAGAACCTAACTGACCTGATATCGGGACAAAGCTCTGGATACCTTGACAAATCCATTATGTGTAGCCACCACCCAATTCTTAACCAGAAAATAGAGTCATCCTCTTCATTCGTGGAGGATCCGATTTTCCACAGAGGAGAACAAGTGTTGGAAATATGGCTACAACAGAGATGACGCAGATGATCAAGGCGCAGATAATCAAGGTTGTCATTGATGGCAATCGATTGTTTATAAAGAACAGATGCTGAAACATGCTGCAACACAAATGCAAACACAGACGCTGAAAAACAGTGCTGAAACAGCGTTGGAACACAGAAGCTAACGCAGATGGTTAAG
>JZKD02S1410415.1:461045-479850 GCA_000966675.3 Picea glauca
ACTTGCTGCCATTAAGATTAATGATTCGAAGATAAAATTGAGAGAAATTGTTAATAATTTACAATAACTGATTCACCCCCCCCCCTCTCAGTTATTTCATACCTGTAACAACAAGTAATTCCAAATCTCAGCATGAGACTAGAGCACACCACAAATATCCTACCTTTGCTACAAAAAAACAACTCTCCTATCATAAACATGTTCTTTTGTCTGAGCATGAGAATGAGGAGTAAATTGAAGAGAGTTAAGCTCCAATTGAAGTGACATAATGAACTCAACTACTCATATATCATATTAGAATGCATGAAATTTCAAATGTTATATTTTATGTTGTTCATGGGAGATAATGAAAGGAAGGGACCCCGCCATTTGTTTCTTAGAAGAAATTGGCTGAATGGAACTAGATTATTTTCCATAGTGTCTACTTGATTGTTGAGAAATCAAAGGAGTTGATAATATTTTATTAATCAAAACTCTTTGCAATCATTTGTACTCTTCATATCAATATAGAGAGACATGACAGTTGAGTGATGACAAAAATTCTCATTTATTGAATGATAATTAAAGAGTCTCTGATGACTATGAATTTTCAAATCTTCATTTCCTTGAGAATGTTTGATCTTGATAGAGATCTAAGACTTTGAATTGATTATCAAATATTACTCCCATACACCATGCATAGGTTAATTGTTTTTATTGTTCATCGATATTATAAACAATCCCCCACACCTACTAGCCTAGGACTTTAAACACTATATCACATTTGTCTTTTCTTAATTTCTAAAGAATCACAAGTAATCACTTACCCTCTTAAGGTCCAATAGACCAAATCGGTCTTAGAAGACGTTAATCATCATCATCATCATCATCATTCAAATAATGTAAATTATAAATAAAAAATAAAATAAAATATATTTAATAAAATAAATTGATATTAACACACACACATTTTTCAAAAAACAAAATTCATATTCATAAGAGGTGAATATACATGTTTCAATTATTTAAAAAGAATAAAGAGTATTGATGCTTCCAAGCACCCCACATCCCCTCAATCTTACCATGTATTTCAATAACCAAACCAAATACTTACAAGATACAATGTGTCCAAAAATATTCTTTCTTACATATATGTTTTGAAGTTTATGACAAAACATAAATTGCATAGGAAAAATATACATTTGTTGTTACTCCTTACACCCTCTACAAGAAAACAAACAAACCAACAATTAGAATAGGAACTCCATGTTGATGCATGTAGCATCGAATAGGTATTTTTGCATAGGCTTGGTGTCTAGCATGCATAAGTCATCCAAAGCCTTATACTCTTGAATTTAATTCAATTAAAGGAATTATTAAAGTAAATTGTTTTTATTAATTACTTGAGTTATTTAAGGGAAATGCTAAAGGTAGTTAGCATGTAATTTTAGAATTAATCTCAAGTGAAGTGAGAAGAAATATCAATCGTCAATAACTTTGGATACTAGAAATAGATTATAACTCAAGATTAGAAAAGCAAGACTAGGGTGAAGGAGGAAGAAAATTGAAACATGTATTGAGACAATTGACACAAAGAGGGTTGTATCATTGAGGACTATGATTCAAGGAGATATTGGATAAGTGGAGAAGGACTTCCATATATATATTAGATCATTGAGAAGAGAGAACATAGGCTACCACAAGTTGGTTTCAGTTAGGCGAAGCCATAGGTAAGAGTTGCATCGTACAAAGTTTTTCATACAAGATTTGCATACATGTACATGGGTGCTAGTGGAGACAGTTGCGCTTAAGGAAAATAACATACATCTCGAAAAACATGCAGATCTAGGTCATATAGAAAATCATAATTTGTCATGTTTGTTTGAAAATGTATTTCTCTAAGTGAACCATTATCCTAATTACGTGAGCCCTTATTTTAGAATAATAAAATCATTCTCACCACTCGTTTTCCCTTTGTGGTTTTCTAGGGGTATATTCCCAAAAATATTGGTGTTTATGTGTGCATGATTTGGTTTCCATTTTTTTCTTCTGCTAGATTTATCGAGTTGAATATTTTGGCAGTGTGTTTTTGTTTTGTGAGTTGTTAATCTGATTTGCAGTAAGGAAATAACTAGATAACAAGGTACCTAGGTGTTGGAGTAAGGGTATTTCAACATGGTATTAGAGTGTATGCTCTAAAGGGAAGCCATATATTAGATCCATAGCAGTTGATAGAGGATCTATCATATCTATAGGATATCTTAGTAGATCCATAAACACCAGTGTGAAATCAAAGGATAGATTTAAGGGGAACAATCATACTGAGGAAGAACTAGGGTTTTGTAGGTTTACAGAGCTGTATGCGTGGTTACAAAAGGGATAGATGCATACATACATGGGTATTTTTTGATACATAAATGTACATAAATGAGTCTCTTTGGACACAATTGCGTATATGTGGGTAGATGTAAGCACAAGAGCATACATGCATGGGGGTTCAATTGTGATAGTTGCATATATTTTTATGCAGGTCAGCACAAGGGAAGTTTCCAACAACATGTTATTTTCTACGACAGTTAATTAGGTATTAGGGATGGCAGTAGTACCTTTGAGAGTTGAAGACATATTGGATAGAGTATCTAACTTCCTCTCTTGGAAATTTGAAGAAACTTTGGTGTTGAAGGAGTATGACCTTTTGGAGTTAGTGGACAAAGTAGTTACTCCACTAATATATCCAACAACTTTAGAAGCTTAAAAAAAGAAGAATATAAAAGAAGATAGGGTCCTCATAGATTTGGTGAAGGATCATCTAATTCCTCACCTATCTGAGAAGAAGACAACCAAAGAGACATTTGATGCCTTAGTAAATTTATTCTAGAGAAAGAACATGAATAAGAAGATGATATTAAGGAATAAACTCAAATCGGTGCAGATGTCTAGATTTGATAATGTTACTAGTTATGTCATGAGCATCACATGGGTGCATAACTAGATTGAAGCCATAGGGGAGAAAATGGAGGATGCAAATCTCATGAACGTGGCATTGAATGGTATTCCCAAGTCTTGGGAACCATTTGTCAAAGGAGTTTATGCTCATGAAAATATATTATATTGGTAGAGACTTTGGGATGACTGCATCTAGGAAGAGAATTGGGAGGAGTCTAAGAGCCACAAGTAGGGACGTAGTGATGAGAAATTGGATCTTTTCAGTAAGACGAATAAGGGTAAAGGAAATAGTTCTAGCAAGAAGGGTAAAAGTGATGGAGGATCATTGTAGCTAGGGAATAAGAAGGACTTGAGTAAAATCAAGTGCTTCTCATCTCATAAGAATGGACATTACTCATCTCAGTGCATGGAGAATAAGGAGGGTAAAGGAAACACACAGAAAACCACTTTAGTAGAGACACACCTAGATGAGAGTTTGCAACAAAGATTGAGAAGGATTTCTCACTAGTTTCTTTCTTTTTTACCAACACAACTATGAGGAGTGCATGGTTCTTGGAAAATGGTGCATATCATCATATGATAGAATAACATGAGCTATTTATAAGTCTGACGGAGAGGGACTCATATGTTCATGTGCAACGTGGTGATGATGCAAAGTATACACTGAAGGGAGAGGAAACAATTATGTTTTAACTCAATTCATAAGGTTCATTATATTCCCAATATGTGCCGTACGTAGCAGTTTTGAAGAATAATTTCCTTTCAGTCTCAGCTATGGAGGATAGGGATTTTTTCATTACTTTTCAGAGAGGGAAGGTACTCATACATCCATAGAAATCTATCCTAGAAAATGCAATGGTCATTGGATATAGAGAGGGAAATTTCTATAGGTTACAGGGAAATCATGTTTAGGCTTTGGTACATGACAGTGACAACCCATGTGAGTTGTGGCATAGGTGTTTCAGACACCTTCACTATAGTTCTTTTCCAATTCTAATGGGGATTTTTACATGTCTTCCAGAGATCAATATTGAGTAGTAGGGAGTGTGCAGAGGGCATGCACTTGGAAAGAATGCCAAGTTTTCTTTAACAAGAAGTGAGAGTAGGTACAAGGGGATATTAGACCTTATTGATCCAGATGTATATCAGTGGCCACCCACCTATTCCATCTAGCCCAAAACAGTCTTTTAGCAATTTACTATTTTTAGCAGTTTTTCAGTTCCAAAACTTCCAGGGCCATTTTGAGGGCCTAAATGAAGTTGTTTTTTTCTTATTGAGCCCCAAAAATGAATCTCTTGGACGATACATTTCCAATAAGATATCGTGTGCCCCAAATGGAGATCGTATGCCAAAGTTATGCCTGCAGGAAGTTGATAGACCAAACTACCCAAAAACGGGGTCCACAAAACTATTGGCTTTTCATCTTTCAGGGTTAGGGTTTTGGATTTTATTTCTGTTAAAAATGACTTTGGAGCCTCATTTTAACAATCATCTTCTTGTGAATGTGAGTAGTTGTCACATCTCTTCTCAGAGATAAGATGCCACCATTCTAGCAAGTCTTTCACTCCATATTTTTACAATTTTGTACATTTCTCTCATTAATATAAATTGTGTATTACTGTATATATGTTCCTCTTATTATATTTAAAATATAACTATGTTACATTATTGTCTCTCTTTCAATATATCTGTATATTTATGTGTTATATATCCTCTCTCATTTCATGCCGAAAATAATATCGATCACTTATTCATTCAGATGTGAGTGGGTCAATTTCAAAAGCATCATTACAGGGATCATCATACTATGTGAAATTTGTTAATACTTTTTCTAGGAAAACATGGATCTTCTTCATGAATACCAAGGATGAGGTATTCAGTTGGTTTGAAGAGTTTAAATCTCAAGTAGAGAATGATAAAGGTAATAAGATCAAGGTCATGAGGTTGGATAATGTGGGAGATTACACCTCCAATTAAGTAGGCATGTATCAAGAAATAGTTGATAGTCTCATACAACCCTTAAGTAGTAGCATGGGGTTACAGAGAGAAAGAATCGGTCCATCATCGATTCTATTAGGGCTATGATACATGAATAGGAGTTTCCTATGTTTTTATGGGTAGAGGTGTGTAACATGATAGTGTATGTGCATAACAAAAATCCTCACATGATATTGGGGGCCAAGACTCTGAAGGAGGCATTATCAAGAGTGAATATAGAGATTGGTAATTTGAGGATATATGATTGTCTAGTCTACATTCATGTTCTTATGGATAAGAGGACAAATATGGAACCTTCAAGACATAAGGGTATATTTGTGGGGTAAAACAAGACATCAAATTCTTACAGGATATTCATTCCAATGCAAACGAAGACTGTTGTGAGTAAAGATGTTAAGTTAGAGGAGAACTTAGCATTTAGGATATCTCAGAAGTCATCAAAAGTGACCGGATATGAAGATTAATAGGCTCTGAAGGATCATAAGGAATCATAAGTTCAGACTTCAGGTGGGCAGGAGGAGCTAGCCCCTTCTAGTACTCCTAGGGGACCCAAGGGGTTATTACATATATTGAAGGATGTTGGTGAGGCTTCTAGAAGTGTAGTCAGAGAGCACATGCATCTGAATAAGTTTCTGAAATATATGGAACTTATGAGCATAATTGATGTTGAGCCTTTCTTTTTTGAGGAAGAAATGGATCATTAAGTATGGAAGGATGCTATGGTAAAGGAGTACACCTCTATTATGAGGAATGATGTTTTGGAAATAGTGTCGAGACTAGATGGGAAGTTGGTTGTGAGTTCCAGGTGGTTGTACAAGATCGAGCATGTTACATATGGTTGAATTGAGAAGTTCGAGGTGATTTTTTTGGCGAGATGGTTCTCCAAGAAAGAGGGAGTGGAATATGAGGAGACATTTTCTCCAGTCACAAGGTATGATTCTATTCAAGATGTTATTTTCATTTCTTCAATTATGAGTTGGAGTATACATCAATGGATGTGGAAACAACTTTTCTCAATGGCATCATTGAGGAGGAAGTATACATAGATAAAACTCTAGGGATTTGAGGTACATGGGAGGAATTATCATGTGTGTAGGCATAATAAATCCTTTTATGGACCTAAATAAGCACCCAGGGTGTGGTATTCTAGGATTGACAAATACTTGCAGAGTATGGGATTTACAAGAGTGAGGCGTATCCTAAATTATACTTCATACTTGTTGGAGACGATCCTCTCATCTTGGTTATGTATGTATATGATTTGTTTCTCACAGGTGCATAGGAGATTATTTGAGGGTGAAAAATAGATTTAGATAGTGAGTTTGATATGAAGGACATTGGCTTGATGCATTATTTCTTGGGGTTAGAGGTATGGCATGTATCAAGAGAAATCTTTATTATCCAAGGGAAGTACGCAATAGAGATCTTGAGGAGATTTAGGATGGAGGACTATAAACCAATGGCTATGCCTATGGTTACCAATCTAAATAAGGTGATCACTTCATATTCAAAGTTGGTGGATCCCATGATATACTTGCATTTGATAGGGTCCTTGATGTATTTGGTCAATGCCGAGACATATATTTGTTTTGTTGTGAACACCCTGAGTCAGTTGATGGTAGAGCCAAGGAAGCTACATTGAATCACAACGAAACATGTGCTAAGGTACTTGAGAGGTACAATGGAGTATGGATTGAGGTATCTTGGAGAATATCGAGTGGATTTGCAAATATATACATACTCATATTATGCAGGTAGTGAGGTATATATAAATAGCACCTCAAGGTGTTTCTTTAGCTTTGGATCAACAATGATTGTATGGTTTAGCCTAAAGAATACTTATGTCGCACTCATTTCAATAGAGGCATAGTATATGGAAACAGGTATCACTATATTTGAAGTCATTTGGCTTCAAAAATTGCTTATATGTTTATTTGATTAGGAGTTGGAGCCTACAATGATTACTGCGATAATAAATGTTGTATAAAACTCTCAGAGAATCTAGTATTCCATGATAGGTCCAAGCATATTGAGATAAAATACCACTTCATTTGAGATAGGATCTAGAAGGGAGTAGTGAAGCTTCAATATATTTACACAGATGAGTAGGTTGCAGATATTCTAACCAAACCCTTGGAGAAAGGGAAGTTTGTGTTCTTCAAAGATAAACTTGGAGTGGTGCATAATACATTCCTCACTAAGAGGGATTTTTGATGCATGTAGCATTGAATAGGTATTTATGCATAGGCTTGGTGTCTAGCATGCATAAGTCATCCCAACCCTTCTACTCTTGAATTTCCTTTAATTAAAGGATTTTTTAAAGTAAATTGTTTTTATTAGTTAATTATTTAGTTAATTGAGTTATTTAAGGAAAATTCTAAAAGTGGTTAGCATGTAATCTTATCATTAATACCAAGTAAAGTGAGAAATAATCACAACGATCAATCACTTTGGATATTTTAAATATATTATACCTCAAGATTATAAAATCAAGACTAGGGTAAAGGAGGAAGACACTCGATACATTTGTTGAGAGAATATACACAAAGAGGGTTGGATAAAAAAAGACCGTGATTCAAGGATATGTCAGATAGGTGGATAAGGAATTCCACATAGAGATCAAATCATTGAGAAGAGAGAACAAATGTTGTCACAAGTGGGTTTAAGTTGAGTGAATCCACATGGAAGAGTTGGATCATATAGATTTTTCCATATAGGATTTCCATACATGTATGCATGCACCATTGGACATGTGCATACATATTGAAAAGCATAAAAATCTCAGTCGTAAAATAGATCATACTTTTCTAGGTTTGTTTGTAGTTGTATTTATCTCAGTGGGCCATTATCATTGTTACGGGCCTGATTTTAGCATAATAAAATAATTCTCATCATTGGTTTTCCCTACAAGGTTTTTCTAGGGATATCTACCCAAAAATATTGGTGTTTATGTGTGCATGATTTGGTTTCCAGTTTTTTCTTCCACCAGATTTATTGAGTTGAATATTTCAACAAGGTATTTTTGTTTTGTAAGCTGTTAATATTATTTGTAGTAAGGAAATCACTAGATAAAATGATACCTAGGTGATGGATTAAGGGGATTTCAACACTCCATTTATTTTTTATTTTCGTTATCGAGAAACTTATGGAAACTTAGAGCTCCCATAGGAAGAAATAAAGCCTCCTTGGACAACACATTTTATTTTTCATTAAGTTCTATATAAATATGATTGAACGTTAGCCATTCAAAGGATGGGAGTGTGGTTTTGATATCATGTAACAAAGGATCTATCCTTACATTTGATAATGTATCCTTTTGGTGTTCCTAATCGATAACCATCTTAGAGTCCCCCATAATCTGAATCTTTTTAACACCTTTTTTAGAACTTTCCTCCAAAAGGGTATGAAGAGCTATAAATCATGCTTTTATATTTGTCCCCCTCTGTGGAGAATGTATAACTTGTATATATTGATTTTTCCTCAGATAAAGGACAACCCCAACTCCTAAAACTGGAGGGTTCCCTTGTCACGCCCCATCAAGGAATCCCTAGGGCCCAAGGGATCCCAGAGTCCAACTCTAGCATGATAGGAAATATTGGATATTTTATTTTGATGTCTGCCATGAATTCCTTGGATAGGTTTAGAATAATTATGTCTATAACTTCCTGAAGGATGTCCTTGTTCTTGAAAATATTTTAGCTTTGGGCCCACCAAATTCTAGAGACCAAAAAAATGGGCATTCCTAATTCAAAACGTTTAACCGCCTTATCTAAAAATGAATCCTTCAAACACTCTTCTAAATAGGTTTTTATCCATAGGGACGATGACATGATATCATTTATAATGATCCCTGCTACTTGAGCTGCATCAAAACAATCAATAAATATATGAGAAGAGGTTTCCTTGTGTTTTTTACATAACACAGATCAACATGGTCCCACCCATCTTGTTTTGCAACACACTTCCCAGGTTAAAAGTTTATTATTCAAGGCCAACCAAATTGTAATCCTATTCATTAATGGAAGATGGAATTTCCATAGAGGATCCCACCACCACTTATTCACCATCAAGAGTTGCATTTACATCCATGCTTTATAATCCAATTTAGTCGTGAATTTACTTCTTTTAGGATTCTTGGACTAGCATATCTTGTTCGACTCCCCATCCTATAGACTAATGTAATTAGAAACCAAAATATTAAAGAAGTGATCTCATTCAACTACCTCTTGATCAACCAATCCCAAAGAAAGCGTAGACCTCTAACCCACCCTTCAACTTACTCATGACACCTGAGCACGATCTCCTGCTAAGGAGAAAATGTTCACCAAATGGAGGGCCTAAATAAGAGGATATGACAAGTGATAGTCATTATCATCCTCCAACCATGGGTCTTCTCCAATCCGAACTGTTTTTCCATCACCTATTTGTTAAATAGTCCAATGCCCTATCAGTGGGAAGGCCAAAATGAATTCCTTCCAAACAATATATCCCTTGGAGTATTTTATAGGAATTCTATACCACTCCTCCACAAAGAGGCCTTTGAGATACTTATATTTGAGTACTCTTATCCACATAGAATTGCTAATAGAGAGCCTCCATAAGCTTCTAGCCATGAGTGCCTTGGAGAAATGATATATATTTTTCATACCCCAACCTCTAAAATACTTGGGGAGTGCCACCTTATTCCACTTGACCAATGAAATACCCCTACAATGTTGCAAACTAGGCCACAAAAATTGAAAACTAAATTTTTTTATCTCCGTGAGAATTCCTTTTGGGACTGCAACAATTGACGTCAAATACACATGAATACTTTTGACTATTGATTTTAATGACACTACCCTACTACCTCTTGATATCATTTGATTGAACCAAACTGAAACATGCTACTCAACCCTTTTCACCAGTGATAATAAGTCAACAAACTTGCAGCTGCCAAATTTCAAATGAAACCCAAAATCTTTAAAACCATTCTCCAATTCCTTTACCTTATAGGGAAGGATATTGGTGATTACCTTCAATGCACTATGTAGAATTGAGCTATCATAGAGTCAAGATTTATGTTGATTCAAAACCATTATGGTGGCTTTTCAATAGATTTCAAGGACTCCTTTTATCACTAAGATATCCCTTTTTCGTTCCTCCAAAAAAATAGAGAATATTGTCAACAAAGAGGAGGTGGGATATGGTTTCTTGGGAAGAATTTTTCGGGTCTTGAATCACCCCCTCCCTCCTAGCATCCATCACAAGTTTGTTGAGGGATTCAAAAACAATGAGAAATAAAAAAGTTTATAATGGAAAACCTTGTCTCGAGCCTCAAATCACCCCCTCCCTTCTATCCTCCATCACAAGTTTGTTGAGGGATTCAACAATAATTATAAATAGAAAAGGAGATAACAGATAAGCTTGTCTCATCCCTCACATCACCTTGAATAACCTTCAGGAGGGATCATAATTGATAATAACTATGAAATAAATAGATTGAATGTATCCCACTATCCAATTAACCTTGATAGGGCCATCCCCATCTAGAGGAGAACTAACTAAAGAAAATTATAGTTTACATACTCGTAATCCTTAGACAAGTTCAACTTAAGGATATACACTTGTTGTTTTGATTTCGTAATTGAATGAATGGATTCTTGGGAAACTGCCACTACATCATGTATTTTCCAACGCTGAAGAAAAAATTTTACTCTTTTGATATAATATCACTAAGAAAAATATTTAATGATCTGACTATCACTTTCATAGTTATCTTGTAGATTACATTGCAATACGAGATAGGTTGATAGTCTCCAAAATTTTCTCCACATTGATTTTTGGGTATCAAGGTTATGAACATGGAGTTAAAGGTTACCATCATTTTACCTGATACTCATGATTCTTTGACCAACTTTATCAGGTCAAATTTAATTAAATTGTAAAACCCCACATATAATTCTACAGCGAGGTCGTTAGAGCTCGGGCTCTTCCATTTATGTATAGAGAAAAGGACTACCTTCTCCTTCAATTATGAAGCTTACTCACATAGGGAACAATTAATTTCTTCTAGGAACACATGAGGAAATTCGGAAACAACTTGGAAAATTTCTTGGATGGGACATCCTCTAGGCTCCTGAAACATAGAGTGAAAAAATGAGCACCCTCCTCTACCTTCTTCTTAAAAGAACTTACTGTGGAGACATCTGTTGTTTGGATCTACCATATTGTGTTAATATTTTTACAGAAGCTATCATAGTGATGAAATAATTTAGAATTGTTATCTTCTTCTATAAGCCATAGTGACCTACTCTTCATTCTCCGTGTTTGTTCTTCCTTATCCAAACTCTCGTGTTGGATAGCTTCAGAATCCCTAAGCTATTGAATTTGAAATTAAAAAGTAGATCCCTTGTTCATTAAATTGTATATCCTAGAAATGGTTTTGTCATCCTTGTTTATATTTTGCAGGGATCTCTCTGAATATGACTTGAGCCAATGCTTGGTAACACATTTGATCCGGGACAATTTTTGCATGAATTGATACATATATGAGGAGAATGCAGACAAAGACAAGTGTACACAATTCCCAACAACCAAAGCATGATAATATTCCTCCTCCAACCATATGGGGTTGAATTTAAGTGCATTGGTGATGTGTCCCCCCCAAGGAAATATATAGGAGAATAGGTTTGTGATGAACATAACACCTTCATAAACCCATGACCTCCAAATAAAATGATCACTCATCAACTTATCAAAAACCAAGGACCTATATAGTTTTTTGGAAATGGATTCCTCATTAGAATGGAAATTCCTCCAGGTCAAAACCAATTTGATAGGATCAACATCAACTAAGTGAAAATTCTCAAGAAAATACAAAAAATAACCTCCAGGTTGATCTTTTCATGGGTGGATAGGCTCCCCATGCTTCTCTTAGAGAGGTAGTGAAATTCATATTTCTTCTCGACACCATATTTGGATCACTAAAAATGCTTGAATTAGCCAAATTTTCCCAATACGGGACATATACAAAGAATCCTTGACCTCCAGTCAAATGTCAGAATACGAGACATATACATTAACCACATTAAAGCTTAGACTAGAATCCTTGACCTCCAGTTTAACTGCAATGGAAGAGAGAAACTACGAGGAGGATGATTCTTTGTAAGCCAAAATCTAACCCATTATTAATCCCCCAAACTAACACAAAGCATCAATTGCACATAAATACCAACCTTTAATCCAAGGATCCAATATCATTCTATATTTTGAACCTTCACACATGGTTTCTTGAATTAAAAAAACATCAAGCTTGTGGCACAAAATAAGATTTTTGAGGGCTACATTTTATGGGAACCCCCTACCACTCGTGCATTAAATGAAATGATTATCATGAAAAAGGGTTCTTGATGGATTTCAATACTCTAGGGGCCCTCAAAATTAAGGCTTCTTCTCCTTTACAAATATCCATAACATCTTGTTGTTTTTATTTAAGGAGGTGCAACTTCCTCCCTACTAGGTTTGGTTGTAGAGGGTCGAGAGATAAACCCCCAATTGATGAGGAGCCTTCCTTTACTCTAGGATGAGGCATCAAATCATATTACTTCATAAGGATAGGGGTATATTATACCACCTCAACAGGAGGGGATGTCAAATATGCCAAAAAAAATTCTCCTTCTTTGATGGATGTAGACCTATCAGTTAGGCTCACAACAGGGATAGGAATATCAGAGGGAACCTTGCAAAAACCATAGACATGGATTGGTGAAGAGGGATAGGGGGAGATAGGGGTTAGGGTAAAAGGAGAGGAGGAAACCTCACCAACTAAAGAAGTAAAATAAAGGATAGGGAATTCAAATGGATTAACAAGTGATTCAGTGAGCCAATCCTGGATTTCCTTTGAATGGTTTAACCCTCCAACCTTTGAATACTACACTGATTCCATTACGACCTCCTTGGATTCTAAGAATTGACTCTCATCCTCCCAAACACTCTTTGATTTTTGGACCCAATTCCTCAACAACATACCAAAGAAAGGATTCTCCCTATTACACTGAGACTGCATGTGACCCACCTTGTGACAGGAAAAACAATGAAAGTGAAATCACCAATAATCAATTTTTTGGTGCCAAATTTTCTTGTTGAATACCAAATCCACATTAATCACTATACCATCCATTAGGTCAAACTATAATTTCACCCAATCCCATCTCCTATTTTTATTTCATTCATAATCAGGCTTCGATCTTGAGAAAACCACAATCTAATTATTGATAGATTCAAGTGCCTTTAGGGTCTAGAAAACCTAGGGAAGGCTGGGAATTTTTTTCCAAACCTTATTGAATGCACCTAGTTCTATACTATGCATTTATAAACACATTAGAAATGCAGAGTGGGTTGTTGTTCGACCTGCAATATATGCAACTTTACATGTATATGCAAGAATCATCCCTTTTGGCCTCAAAGGGTCACTTGTACTGGATGCATCATAGATTCGTATAAGAATTTGGCATAATGATTTTGTTGTAAATTTCTTTCCCACTCCTACCACCCTTATAAGGAACAAGTGCATGAGTGTGTGCATGTAATTATGTTTCTTCAATGCAATATCATTCACAATTGTTTGTTGTTCTCTATTTAGAAACCTTCTAATCTTGTAATATTCTCCGTTTTCGAGGAAAAATAGATGGTTTGTGACTTGACACTCGAGATTGATTATTTTTCCCATATTATGTTGTTGAGGACATGGTATATTATCTTGCAAGTCATAGGCTTCACAATGAGATCTATTTTTTTGTAGTCCAATGGTTGTATCATCAATGCTCACAAGATTGTCTAGTTTCTCAAGTGAAGTTTCTAAATTTCCCCATGTTGGGTTGATGTTGTATGTAAATTTATCCTAACTAGTATATATTGTACTCTAATAGAAAGTATATGAAAATTCCCATGTAGAGAATTTATGATTTAATGTGTCTTCACTTTGTTCAAATGGAACGTATAGAAAAAGATTCTCTCGACAAATTTTTTCGTAATCAATGTATTTGTTGTATTTGACAAACCATATTACATTTGTTTTTTTTTTCTTTTTGATATGTGAGTACCATTTTTCTTATAATTTGGTACAAATTATGAAAGGAAGATATGCTTAATAGAAGGTGGACGCTTATTGTAGCAATCAATGATAGAGTGGCACATCACATCCTCTTAATTATCCGGTTCTTGTTTTAGTAGGATTGGTGGCTTAAGCATGAATGTGTGTTGATCGGGTGGAGATGTGTTTATGAAGATACAATCCCTTGAGATGAAAGTCAATGGAAGGGAAAATGCAATATGGACTTCTTGTTATGCAGACATTTGTTGAATATTAAGGAGTGTATTTCCAAGTGTATGTATCATATGCATATCATCAATTCAAAAATTTTCATGTTCTTTGCATATTCTCCTAAAATCACTCGTCATATATTTGTCAACTTTGGTCATGTACGAGCTACAATACAATGTTGAATCATATGTATTGAACACATACTGTGCATTTTTATTCACATTTCACATATTTGGCATGTCCTTGGAAAAACTATTGTTCCAAATATGTGATGGTTTTCGTTTAAGGAAGACTGTTGGTTTCTTTAGTGTAGATTTTATAACTTAGATGTACTCATCTTTTGATATCTTCAGTTGCATCAAGAAGTCTTCATAGGTATTTAAGTCATCATAATATGATTTCTCTATAAATGTGAGTAGGGAATTTGATTTCTCAATGAGGCGTTGTCCACTAAACTAATTGGTTCGATGAATTTTGTCATTTTCATTGGAGACACAAGGAAGTTGTATATGCAATGCAAGTTTCTTCATTTTTTACAACTTCTCGTATGGTAGTGCCTATGCAATTTGGTGAGTTATGGAGTGGCCACAGGTAATGTATTGGTCCAAAAAATTCTTTATTTTTGAGTTACTATCCTTTCCATATATTGGATCGTCTTCTATAAAAAATAGTCCATGTTCATGTTCACTTCCCCCATTATGTAACTCTGTTACAAAGTAGGAGTTCGTTAATCTTCCAAAGAACATTTTGTCATGAAACATCAATTGTTTTAAAGTGTTTATTCTATGTATATAATAATGATTACATGTGATGAGGTTGTTATAGTACAAAATTCCACATCGATGCATTTGTTCCATGGCCTATCCCTTTCCCAAATCTTGCTAGAAAATTTCCCAAGTTTCCTATCCAAAATCATTTAAAAAAGATGCGTTATGAGCATATGCATGGGTTTCCCCAGTGCAACGCGTGGAAATCCATGACTCTCCAACTTGCAACCCGTGGATGACCTCAAAAATCATAAAAAATAAAATAATTCTATGTTTTCGGGCGGGGTTTTTGGTTGGGTTCGTTCCCCAATGTTCACATTCTCATACACAATGGATTCCAACTCCCCAGAACTATTAAGGAAGATATGAAAGAATCATTTATAGATAAGGAGAGGTGAAGTCCCTTGGTGTAAGGTTATGCTGTGAGTATCTAGCAAGCCTCGCTTTCCTATAATCCTCTGAGCAACACTTCTTTTTATCTAAAAACTCCTTTTCAAACACCTCTTTCCTATCTATATGGATATAGGGTGTACCCTTATCCCTATTTGGGACATCCATAGAAGAGTATAGTAGATGAGTTGATACTTGAGGGATTCTTGGAGGAACCTAAATAGTTGGCTTCAAGGAGGTTCCAAAGGAGAGACAAGGTTGTAACTTTCCTTTCTGATTTGGTGTTAATAGAAGAGTTTGTTTCCCTCCTATCATGTGTTCATTGTATGTATTTTCTTATTAATTTTATTTTGAGTATGTGATATGACATGTAGACTCTTTTATCATGTAACTACCTTCGTAGCATCTTGTTGGAAGGTTTACAGTTGGGAGTAAGATTGTCATTGATGGCAAGAACAACGATGGAAAATATCAGCGATGGAAAAGAACAACGATGGCAAGAACAACGAAATTGCAAAGTGACGAAATCGCAAGGTGGACGAAATCGCGAAGGTGGATGAAATCACGAAGCAGTGAAATCGCGAAGTGGAGAAATCACAAGAAGATCTGGGCCGTAGGATCTGGGGTATCTACGAAGGCTCAATAGCCGTTAGATATGGTGAAATTGCAAGGAAGATAAGTCCAAGAGTCATCCAACTCCCCAAAACTGTGAAGGAATCCTGGCTGTCCATCAGGGACAGTCATGGACCGTTGATATCAACTCCATCTCGGAGCTTCACTTATTGTGACTTGGAGAGGTAAGAAACATGACCTTCGAAATCATGATATGTGAAATCGTGATTTAATCGTAGCCATCAGATCAAGGTGTGATATGGACCGTCGACTCCATTTCGGAGTTTCATGACTCGCGACTTGAAGAGGCAAGAAATATGACCATTGAAATCGTGATTTAATCGTAGTCATCAGATCAAGGTGTGATCTGGACCATCGAATCCATTTCAGAGTTTCGCGACTCGTGACTTGGAGAGGCAAGAAATATGTCCATTGAAATTGTGATATACGAAATCGTGATTTAATTGCAACCGTATATTCATCGAGATCATGGACTGTTGATTTAAGCTTCATTTTGGATTTTTTCCTATCACAACTTGGAGTGACAAGAACCTCCATCGAAGGAATCGCGAGATGCGAATTCACGATGAGATCTGGACTGTAGATTCATCAAGATCGTGGACCGTTGATCTCAGCTCCATCTCGGGATTTCAGGGATCACGACTTGGAGAGTCGAGATGCCTCATCTCCAGACTCACAAAATGCGAATTCACAAAAAGAGCTTTATGCATAAGCACGTGGTCTCAGTCGGTGGTCACACCATCGAAGAGATGAAGAGAAGAGTACATGCAGACAAGCTTCTTTTCGGCGTTTCGGGGATCACGACTTGGAGAGTCGAGATGCCTCATCTCCAGATTCATGAAATGCGAAAGCATGAAAGCTCTTTATGCATAAGTGCTTGGTCATAGCCATGGTCATATAAAGGAAGGAGCTAGTGCATCAAAGCTCCGTTTCGGAGTTTCAAAACTCGTGACATGGAGACTCAAGATGTCTCATCGTAGAATCTATGAATTGTGAAAGTGCGAAATGGGTAAATAACACAAGAACCCATCAGAGTTAATCCAATGATGCAGGTGAATATGAACATAATCAGAGGGCTACTTTTTCATGTCACAGTGTAACTGCCAGAAACCACTAATGGTTTCTGCCAGAGGACTTGAAGACACTACGAGGTGATTGATAGAGGAGATGAAGAGTCTCTAGGAATATTCAAGAGGGATGAAGATGCTCGTGGAGGCGATTGATAGCTGGATGAGCATTGAATATTGTAACTAGAACAGAGAAGGTGAGCTCAACTGTCACAGAGAAGACGAAGAGTCTCAACTGCCAGAGAGGTTGAGGAATCTCAGCATAACATACAGTGATGCTAAACGAGTGGAAAAATGGCCAGAGAAGCTGAAGAGTCACGATGATGATTAGACAGAGCACTTGAATTATGGAGGATATCAGCACAGTGTGATTATGTAGAGGGATTGCGCGCATTGCATGCACAAGGTGCACAAAAGCTATAAATACACAGTACAAAGAAGAGATGCGGTTGCTAGTGTTGTGGGGATTGCTATGGATGTTGTTGAAGGTGATTCATGCATGAAGAAGGATCAGAGCATAGCAGCTGAAAAGAATAGAAGAAGAACTGTGCAGCGAATGGAGATGGCGCACAGAGCATAAAAGCAGAAGAACGGAATGGACAACAGATGCATGCTGAAGACAACGAGGAAGTCTGAGTAGAAAAATCTTGCAGAACAATGATGAGACTGGTAAGCTGTTATTGAACACTATATCACTATAACAGGTTTTAGTATTTCATATTTAGAAACCAGGGAGGTTGGGAGGTGCTAGGGAGGACTGGTGTCCTCATAGGTTTAAGTGGAGGCTTGAACACAGGGAGTTGGTGCTTCCTTCTAGTTGGTGCTAGAGAAACCAGGGAGTTGGTTCTTCCTTCTAGTTGGAGCTAGAGAAACCAGGGAGTTAGTGCTTCCTTCTAGTGGGTGCTAGAGAAAAACAGAGAGTTTGTGCACTCAACAAGTTGCATCTTGCAAAACAGAGGTTGTAGCCTCACAATGAGTTGGTGCTCAAATGTATGATAATGTAAAGAATGTAAATAATACTTATCATATAAATAAGAAGAGGTTTTTACCCAGTATGGGTTTCCTTGGGAAATATCTATCTCTGTGTTTCTCATATATGTGACTGATGTTGAATGTGCCATTGTTCATTTCCCTGCATTATTGTTATCATCATTGAGTGCCTTGTAAATATTTTAAAAGAAGCATAATTGTTTAAGCATGGTGACAGCTGATTCACCCCCCCTCTCAGTTGTCCAACACTTGGTATCAGATCTAGCTCCTTTTATCTAAGGATAGATCCTAGAGCTTAAACATGTCAAGCCATGAATGAAATTCAACCAATAAGTCCCCTCTGTTCAATGGAACAAAATTTTCCTTCTGGAAAGTTAGAATGAGAACCTACATAATGTCGTTAGGTGTAGATGTTTGGGATGTGGTAGATACTGGTTATGTAAATCCAGTTGTGCTAGCTAATAAGGATGAAAAACTAGAATTTAGCTTCAATTCTAAGGCTATGGATGCTATCTTGAGTGGGCTTGTAGAAGCAGAATTCACAAAAGTTATGCACCTAGGATCTACCAAAGAAATGTGGGACAAACTCATTAGCAGCTATGAGGGTAATGAGAATGTAAAGGATGCAAAGATTCAAACCTACAGAATACAGTTTGAACAACTGAAGATGAAGGAAGATGAAACTATTGGAAAATACTTTCTAAGAGTAGAAGAAATGGTAAATGCAATGA
>JZKD02S1410415.1:482989-498859 GCA_000966675.3 Picea glauca
TAAACCTGTGGGTACACCTATGGTAACTGGATGTAAATTAAGCAAGGATGATGATTCACCTGATGTTGATCAAAGCTCATATCGATCAATGATAGGAAGCCTGTTATACATCACATCATCTCGCATGGACATAATGCATGCTATAGGAATGGTAGGAAGATATCAGGCTGCACCTAAACAAAGTCATTTGCAAGCTATCAAAAGGATATTCAACTATTTGAAAGAAACAATGACTTATGGTCTGTGGCATCCCAGAAATCAAAATCTTCAGGTGACTGCTTATTCAGATGTAGATTGGGCAAACTGTGTTGATGAGAGAAAAAGCACCAGTGGAGGAGCATTCTTCCTGGGTGACTCCTTAGTAGCCTGGCTTAGTAAAAAGCAAGGTTCCATTTCTTTATCAACCACAGAGGCAGAGTACATTGCTGCTACTACCTGTTGCACTCAGGTATTATGAATGATTCAGACACTTGCAGATTTGGAGGTATCCCAATTCATTGTGGTAACACTAGTTCCATCAGTGTGTCTAAAAATCTTGTCTTCCACTCCAAGACGAAGCATATTCCCATAAAATATCATTTTCTGAGAGAGCAGGTCACCAATTAGATTGTTCAGGTCCATTACATTCCTACTACAAAACAAATTGCAGACATATTTACTAAACCCCTAGCCAAGACACCATTTGAATATCTCAGACAGAAGATGGGTGTTAGCCCGTCTCACATCTAAGAGAGTCCATCCTGTTAGGGGGAGTCCTTTATTGGTTGCATATCTGATACCTCCTAAAATTAATGCAACATCTCAGGGGGAGCGTGTTTTTTTTTACATTGATATCAAAGGGGGAGAAAAGGATTTGTACAGATCAGATGCTACAGTTGGAGGTCCAAACCGATTAGCGCAGTCGTTCAGGGTTTCCATCAATGCCAAAGGGGGAGATTGTTGGAAGGTTTACAATTGGGAGTAAGATTTTCATTGATGGCAAGAACAACGATGGAAAAGAAAAACGATGGCAAGAAAAACAAAATCACGAAGTGATGAAATTGAAAGGTGGACGAAATCGCGAAGCAGTGAAATCGTGAAGGTGGACGAAATCGCGAAGTGGAAAAATCACGAGAAGATCTGGGCTGTAGGATTTGGGGTATCTACGAAGGCTCAATAGCCATTAGATATGGTGAAGCTGCAAGGCAGATAAGTCCAAGAGTCATCCAACTCCCCAAAACTATGAAGGAATCCTGGCCATTCATTTCCCTGCATTATTGTTATCATCATTGAGTGCCTTGTAAATATTTTAAAAGAAGCATAATTGTTTAAGAACGGTGATAACCGATTCACCCCCCCTCTCAGTTGTCCAACACATCTCTTGTATTGTGTCTATTTTCTAGGTTGTTTCCAACAAAGGATCTGGAGCTCGTTGAGAGAACTGAGTGGGGTAGACATCAAAGGAGAGACTTAAGGTGCATTATTTATCCCTCTTCCTTCCATAACTTATCCTTGTAAAGTAGTTATTATTTCAGTTTTGTGTGCTTGTCCTAGAGGGAAGATTTCTATCTTCTCCATACATTCTTGATCTGCTGAGATTTCGACCCCAAATCATAGGGGAATATCCCCTCAACAGAATTGGATACCACACTGGCGATTCTCCCAGTTTTGGTCAGTTTTTTTAGGGTCCCTTGTTTGTTTCTTAACTTGTTGTGTTTATGTATTTTCTGAGTTTTTTATAGAGATTTTAGTCTCTCGGGAATATTTTTCAAGTATCGAAGCCATCTCTCTTGGAGTGGCCTTTTATTTTTCTAAGTTTCCCTATCCATACGCATGTTGTTGTTCTACAAATCGCGTACATCTGGAAGTTTCTCTTCTACAACATGCGGATATCTGTGAGTTGCACTACACACAATCACAAACCTATGTTAAAGTGGAGTTTAAAAAAAAATATCTTTTTATTTCTGGGTTTAGTGCTTGGTTTGGTTAGTTACATGGGTTGTCCCGAGTCCCTTTCTGGCTTTGCTCTATTGAAATCTGAAAGTTTATCATACAGAAAAAGAAAACGACCTTACTCTTGGTTTCCCAACATTCTTGGCTTATTTTTATCTTGCGTTTTTAAGTAAAATTATTTTCATTCTACAATTTCTTCTAGAAATATTTTTTTAGTTGTTTCCATGAATCGTGTATTTTTCATTTTCTTCTAGCATATTTTGTTATTTTTTCTTTGATAGAAAAGAAAATAAAAAAACCCTAGTTTTCTGGTAGTTGGATCTCTTTCTTTCTTTGCATTATTTACATTGTTATTTGAAAAATAAAAAGATATTAGCATAGGTTTTTGTTTTCTTCTTATCTGGAAATCATTTCAAAAGAAAAGTAAGAAAGAAAATCCTTTTGTTTGCCTCTTTTTCATTTTTCATTAGAAAAGAAAAAAATGTGTTTTAAGGTTTGAAGGATTGTTCATGCATTTTCTTTGTGAAACTATTTTTCATTTGAAGAATTAGTGTAAAGTTTTCTTTTCCAGTGTTATTATAAGTTTCATTTTTGTAAGAGTCTCAAACAACATTAGTTGCACCTCCACACCCCTTGAGTAAAAACAACCACTAAAATGAACACTAAACTTAAAATGTACTTGCCTTTGTTTCTAGGGTTCACAAACAAGTTTAGGGTTAGGGCCTTGGATTAGGATTGGAGATATAACTCTACAAGGCTATAAAAAGAACATAGGATGATGAGATAGGGTGAGTATAAAATAAAACTATCATATAAGTATAGTCGAGATCCTCCTCTAACATAGTATCTGAACACTAGGTCGCGTGAAGAAGAGCCGAGGAGTTTGTCCCTCCAAAATCGATCATATATTAGGGGTTTTTCTAAAGTGACACTGGATCATTCGACATTATTCCTCTGCAAATTTTAAACCTAGTTGAAGTTTTCCTGAAGTGACATTATCCTTCTTGGCATCAGTCCTCTAGAGCTTCATACCTAGTTTGATATTTTTTGAAGTGATAGTGGCCCTTTTGTAGATAGTCCTATGGATGATATTCGAGATTATTTACCCTACCCATGCGTTCAATCCTAAATTTAAACTCTATCCCCCATATGCTGACTACAAGTTTGTGACCTTAGTGCCTTTTCCTAGGGATCTTGAAGGTGACTACGGGGGATTTCCATTGTACCTTGGGAAGATTTCATATCAGACTTTTCAGTATTGTTGGAAGGTGTCCCATGAAGCGTGGGTACTTGCAATGGATAGATATGGTTAGTGGAGGCCGAGATAACTACTTATCACTCCTTTGTTTGTTTGTCCACGAGACTTAATGAACTTGTTCCTTCGTCTGAAAGGTCTCTTTCCACTTTTTCATTGCTTTGGACTCAGGACCTCATCTACCTGAGCTGAATATTTGGAAAATTTGTTTGCTTTTGATGTTTCTCTTAGGGATTTTGATTGGAGTGTTTATTTTTGTAGTTGGCCTTAGACATTTTTAGTGCCACTACTTTTGGATCATTGATTCAGGGTGGTTGACCAACCGCTCCGCTAGTCAAGAAGGACACTTGGCCTTTCTCTTGAAAGTGTTGAGCCACCTCCTAGAAGGCATGGGTTTTATACCACTTGTTCGCCAGAGTCAATACACAAGCCCTTTATATACATGAACAATCCCACAAGGGAAAAACATATGCATAATAATTATATGGACAAATTTCATGAGGATACCAACTAAGGGACCCCTTCCCAAGGGGATTCTTGTGCTTTTCCTTCCTTTGGAAACATTGGTGTTCCCTTGATGGCCACTTTGAACATTCTTGGGTTGAATGTAGGACTATCAGTTTGGTTGTGTATCACTCCAAAGGTTCCAAATTATCTTGATTCTTCTCATATAAGCACCTGGTGTTAGGGGAATCGTATGAATTTTGATCCTTCACCTTATTCATATGAAAAGTTTACTTCTCCTCCTCCTCTCTCTTCTGATGAAATTATTTCTACTATTAAATAAAATTCTAAAAGGAATAGGATTAAGAAAAGGAAGTCACCAACCTCTACTATTCATGTTGGAGACCTATCACTAGCCTCTACAAGTCATGTTGAGGGCAAGAAACCAATCTCTACTAGTCATGCTAGAAACAAAATTCTAGCCACTACAAGTCATACTAGCATTGAGTCATCAACCTATGCTAGTCATGTTGGATTTTTTTCAACAACCTCTACGATTCATGTTAAAGAGAAGAAACCAGTTGTTGCAATTCATGCTAGGGGAATGAGTCTAGCCACTACTATTCATATTGGAAAAACATCACCAACCTATGCAAGTCATGTTGGAGATTATCTAATATCCTCTGCAAGTCATGCTGGGAGCATATCCTTGGCCACAAAAAGTCATTTTGGGGACATTAATACTATTGATAATTATATACGTATATGACATAATCCCAATTTATCTTGTAATATTTGAAAAGGATATCACCTTACTCATTTGTGCCCTGCTATTTCCATGGAACAATAAGTGTGGTCCTTGTCTGAAAACCCTTCTAGTTCTGAGTCATCGTCAGTTTCCCAAAAATCCAAAAAATATTTGGTTGACAAAGCTATTAGGCCGATGCAATATTCGATTAACACCACTCTTGTTTCGGTGGGTGATACGTATATTTACCATGTTGTCTCGCTTCCTATTCAACCACTATTTGAGGAAGCGATCACATCGATGAAATATTCGACCAATCTCAATCTTCTCTAGGAGAGTGACAAGTCTAAGGTAGTGGTCTCACCGATGAAATATTCGGTTGATTTCACTTCCGTTTCAGGGAGTGATGTGTCTTTTGACCATGTTCTTAGCATTTCTAGTTCAATACCTTCTGAACAAGGAGGAATTCCACTCTCTTTGAGTGCACCCCCTCCAAGTCCCGGGATGGTTTCCTTTGATTGGAATGATTTTGTAGAGCCTCTCCTTCCTTCTTCTAGACCATTCTAGATAATGGTTGGAATTAATAAATTAAGAATTCCCTGAACTATTGTATATGAAGGATCCTCTGCAAGCCTTTTATCATCCTCAACTTGGCAAGCTTTGGGTTCTCTTAAGCTTGTGCCAGCTACAAGTGAGTTGTTGTATTTTGACAAAACACCTAGTGGATGTCTGGGAGTTCTTCTTCAATTTCCTATCACATTAGGAGGGAAGACTTTCCTAGTCGATCTATTAATGGTTCCAAACCCTTTAGACTTTAATTTGCTTCTTGGGATAGATTATGTGTATGAAATGAATGTTGTGGTGTCTATGATATTTCGTGTGATGAATTTCTGTGATAACAAAAGCATTGTCACTATTGATAAAGTTTCATGTGATAATCACCATCTTGTTTCATATTTACCTTAGGTTTCCCCTTTGTTCATTCCCAGTTTTCGATAAGAGTCTTCCCCACCATGGGTGAATTATGTGGTATCGTATCCTCCATGATCAATTTCTCCTAAGAAGGATCCTTTAAAGTTATGTTTGCCTTCTTGAGACAAAGTCTCGACAGTTGATCAAGTGTTTTATCCGATGGCGGCATGGAAGCCCTTGTGTAATGTCCCCCACCTCTTTATGAAGAGGTCCGAGAAGACTTAGTGGTCTAGACATCCCCACTAGACCATAGTCTCATACAACATGGGGAAAGGTCAGCTAACTCAATGTTATATTTTGAAGTTGACTTGGGAAAAAGGGAAAAGGGATAAAAAGTAACAGTTGGCACAAGGGCAGACCCAAGGTTCAATGCTCAAGAGCGCACCAAAAAATCCCTAACTACCATCCCTTTTAGCAACACCTGTGAAGTAGATGAAGTCTCACTCAAGGTAGAGGCAAGGGTGGTTTCAAGACTTAGGTGTCTGTAACCTTAGCTGGGACACAGATCTGTGATTATATTTCTTACAGCGCACTTAGCATCAATTATTCCTTAACATACATTCATTAATATACTTCACAAAAGTCACAGAGCATCGCAGTGAATACTTATACTAAGAATTATTCAGTACTTATTCACAACAATATAGGTTAGATTCAACAGATCAAGCACTAAGCATCTCATATATCAGATATAATGTTCATTAATTCATCAACAACACAGAGCATGACTATATATACTTAACCACACCAAGCACTTAGCCAAGAAAGAGATACATACATAAGAACGAAGCACAAAAAACTATACACATAGTTACCGTGGTTCAACCCCCACCCTGGGGCTACATCCACAAATTCTTGTTTATCTTATCTTGGTCAAGTAGTTACAACATAGAGATTTAACGACCCTTACTTTGCACAGGACAAAATATCTACGCAGCTCGTTAGATCCTTCTTCCTTTCTCTTCAACATCATACTATAACAACCTGCACTTAGCTCTCTGATCACACAGATCCCATTACTAGCACTAAGCTTTCATTCATACATCACAGAGATGTACTACATTACTATCTCCCCTATCTTACTATCTATATTGCCTATTTATAGATCACAAAATGTGCCTAAACGTGGGTAAACCCACGGTCTGACATCCCTTTCCCATTAAATCAACCCAAAACCCTAAAATGGACCCAAAAATAGGTCTTGCTTCCTTATTTTCTTCTTCGCATTACGCTCCTTCCTTGGAAAGATGTCGTAGTCCCAAAAGTGGTCGAGTAAGACCAAGTACTCTTCAAAACTTGGTCAAGGTCCAATAGGCCCCCAACACTCACCTGTGACTCATCTTGAGTCACTCAAGTCTGACCAATTCCACTTCAAACGCCTCAAGCTTGGCTCGAGCAGCTTCGACCTACTGCAGTGCGACAACCTCTTATTCAATAAATTCCTAGAGTACTGTGTCATTGAGCGGTCCTTCCAGGCATTGTTCTGAAGTGATGACACCCTGTTTGAGTTGATCTCCCTGGCTTTCAAGTTTGATGAACCGTTGGCATGCCTTCTCTTGGAGTGGTTGCAGTCATTGAGAGACGTACATTACTTTACTTTGCAACATGTGTACTTGTTGTTGGGTTGTGCATTGCTTTGCGAAACTCTTCATTCTTTCGACTGGGGTCACGGACTTCAATTGTGCTTGTAGGACATCTACATGTTGCTTTGCTTAATGGAGCTATGCCTCCAATGTCTACATTTCTGGATTCTATGCGAGGGTTTCATAGGTCTGGGTGCTTCTGGTGCTTAGTTTCCTACATTCTAAAGCCAAAGTTTTTTATCGATCGACTATGCTTCGAGCAGTGGATTCTCTTAGATCTCTTATCTCTTGGGGTGTCTCAGGCACGGTGCGAAGCTCCAGATCCATGATGTGCTATTGAAGTTGCTGGATTACTTCTTCCAGTTGGGTCACCTGCTGTGGAAGACGATCTTCCATCTTCACTTCTATGATTGTCACAGAGCACAGTGCCTTGTGAACTCTTTCTTGTGTTTCAAGTTGCTCTTCTAGCAACTGGTTCTTGCTCTACTGTAAATGGGATTTTTCCTCCTCCCATTTTGTTTGTAAGTCAATATACTTCTATTCTACCCTTCTCTGTCACTCTTCATGTGCACTCTGTGCTTGCACCAAAGCCTGGGTGGCTTTTGCTATGTTTTCTTGAGATCGTCGAAGGAAAGCTTCGACTTTCTCGGTGATCTGGCGTAACTGTGTGGGCTCATCACCTGTTCCTGATATTTCCATTATTAACGGTGTCGTAGAAGCTACTTGGCTAGACTGAAGTTCCTTCTGTGCTTCTTTGAATTCACCCATGATTCGACGGAATAGTTCCTCCTTCTTTGCTTCTTGATTTTCCGCGAGCTCTAATGATACATCATTCAATGCGATAATTAAGAATTCAAAATCATCTGGGGTAAGCGTAGTCTTAAGCATGGTCCGGGTGGCCTTAGTTTTGTTTCTAAATGAGGGCCTCGGGAGGGTAATATTCCTTTTCTTGGAGGGATCTGCCTCGTCCCTAGGCAGGGTAACCTTGCCTTTTCTCTGTTCAACTTATGTGCCCCCTAGTTCTTCATCGTCACCTCCCTTCGCAAGTGAGAGCGAAGCAGTCTTCGTGGATGTGTTGTGGATATCTTGAACTTCCATATCCTTCTTAGTCTTGCATGGTCCTAGTGTATTTGGCATAGCTTCAGGGCTATATACATCGGAAATCTCTGCGGGGTCTGCTGCAATAAGGAGGTCTGCCGACCATTCCTTGGTAATCTCCTCCAGGTCATCTTCTGTCAGCTTGTAATATGACTGGATTTGTTTTTTGTGCTCGTCTGTGTGTGTTGTGATGTAGTTGAGGTGATGATCTGCGTTGAATTTCATCAAAGGTCGAAACCTATGAAGAGTGTTGGGTTTAATGCGCAGTGTAGACTGAATGGCATTCCTCAACTGAATGTAGTACACATGGAAGAGGACATTGGACTACCACTGTTTTTTCATGTCGCTTCGGTACCATAGCATACAAAAATTCATGGCTAGGGGTTTGAAGGGTTTGATCTCTAGAAACGTGGCTCCCTCGGGCAGTTCCCATGTGATGAAGGCGATGAGTATGAGCAACCAGCTAAAGTGGAACTCATACCCTTGGTCATGCACTTGTCTACAATCAAGCTCTAGCTGATTTATGAGGTATTTCTCCCAGTTCATTTGTATACCCTCCACGCACTTCCCTGTGAGGTCAACTACAAATCCGGTCACCTATGTAGGTCTTTTTTTTTGGACTAACATGCCTGCGATCAGCTGAAAACCAAAGCGTACTATTGAATTCTTAATGGAGGCTACCTTGTAACCTCACGTGCCTTTCTCCAGATCGCCATATGTGTCTTTTATTCATTAAGTGAGAGCATGATCTACGGTCTTTTTAGGGTAAAATTCCTGTGGGTCAGGGCCCTACATGCTTAGCCCAGTGATCCGATTCATCAGAATCGGATCCACGGTGATGCGCCTGTCCAACCATAGGTATCCTCCGTGGTAGCAGGACAAAAACAATCAAACACAGGCATTTACTTCTTGATTCCTCCCGAAATGTGGAATCTTCATGACGTTGATGAGCGTTGAATGCACAAGGTTATGGGTCCATTGCTATGGTACAATATTGGGGTTATTTCCTTTTGTAATAGTTAAATAATTGTGTGGGGCTAGAATATTGTATACCTTGCGATATCCAAGGTTAAAATCACTGAATTTCAGCAAGGTGAGCTTCTCTTGGTTAGCATGAACTGCACGCACCCCTTTTTGGGAGGTACACAGTGACTATAGCATAGTCGAACTCTCTGGGTACAAAGTCTCGATTCACTAGTCCACTTCGTGGTGGGATATATTTAGGCAATATGATTGGGATCATCTTCACAGTGGCGAAGTCAATTCTAAGCTTAGATCATCTTTTGAAAGGCGGTCGGGATGGTCCTGCTCAAGCAGTGGAAGGGGAAGCTAGAAGTATGCCTGAGGACGATGCCTGTACACCTATAGATATTCTGTGTTCTGACATGACTCTCTTAGCCATTAAATCAATTAGAACTTCTTCAACAATTTTCTTTGCAGCACTGAGCTTGTTCGACATACAAACTTGGGTCAGCTGGCTCGAGTGCAAAAGGAATTCAGAGATGACAGTGAATAGTAAGGCAATAATCTAAGGGAAGGAAATCTCAGGGTTCACGCTCAGATTCTCAGTTGGCAAAAAGTATTCTCGGTGCATGGAACGTCAAGTTAAGTAGGAAATCTCAGTAAAGGTATTCTTGCAACGGACATGGGGACTTCATTAACTTCGTTCTATCTGTTCTAGTGCTATCCAACAATCTAGTGGTAACCCATAACTATTTTTCGATCCATTCGGAGTGTTAGTCGAATGGGTATATCAGTTCCAACGGTTATATTTCTTCATCATGGTGAAGTACTCTATGTCATTGTTCTGATATCTTGGTGAAGATCCCATTTTGCATTTCTTCTTGCTGTGAAGTGTCCTCTAGAACCTCTTGTAACCTTATAGTATTAGCCCTTTTCTTTCTCAACTTCCTATCCTTCTTCCCAGCGAGTTTCATCTCAGTAAGGATTTTACCATTATGATGTTTATCTTTTGTGGTCTTAGTTACTTCACGTCGTGGAAAGAATTTCTTAGGGTTCCTTGATAATACTTCTTCTATATCAAAAATAGGTAACTCGATCTTCTACAGATCCTCAAGTGTTCTCTTATCTCCGACATCGGAGGTACTAATATTAAATATCTGGGATCTTCTCTTCTATTCTTCAATCAAGTGCACAATCCTTCTGGTCATAAAGGCTTTTAACTCTTGCTTCTTTGTTCCAACACTTTCTCTTCTTCTCTTCGTCTGGCCTGTTCTCTGTCAATCCAGGGTTTTCCTATGAGCATGGTAAACGAGGCATTGTCTTCAACAAATTTAATGGTCTCAAAGTCTTCCTCTGTCAAAGTTCCATTGACAGTCATAGGTATCCGGGTGAGCCTTACACATAGGTTTACTAGCTTTCCTCTGAAGAAACTTGTTCCTCCTAGGGAAGGGATCATGGTAGGCTTTCCTATAGATTTCCAAGTTCTTTCTGGCATAATGTTCACTTTCGCTTCTTCATCAAGAGTACAGTCAATGTCAAAGTCCCCTATTCTTGCTTCGATTTGCTCATTTTCTTTGAAGATCTCTGATAGCCTAACAGGTCAGTGGTTATTCAAGGTATCTCTCATCTGTAGCAATATCTTTTATGATTCCTTCTGGGTTTCCACTATAATCTTGGTGTCTTGATCTCCCTCAGGGTTTTCTTGTTCCATATTCAACCTCTCAATCCTAGCAATCATTCTAGGGAAATCCAATACTTCATGGTCCATAGCCTTACAACAGAGGCAACTAGGTCTTCTCCTAGGGAATTATTTAGCAAGATGTCCCGGTCGTCTGCAACTATAACAGAGGGTTAATCCTCTCGTCTGTTTAGATGTTCCCTAACTCCTTCTGTACTACGCACCAGGATCATGGTGGCTAACCTGCAATTTTTTTTTTCTAGGAGCCTGCATCCACTTGTTAGTCCAAACATTCTTTCGATGCATAGGTATAAAATATCTATCACTATACTTATCAGATCTATTCATATCAAACTTTCTTTCATCTATTAATGCCCTAGTTTTGAAGCTAGGATAGAATCTATCAAACATACCTAGATCCATGCTTTAGAAACAAAAAATTTCACTTATCTTACTTCTAAAGAGCATAAAGCTTCCAGATCTAAAACTTTTAACTATTCTTACCTTTATCAAGGCATAGAGCTTATAGATCTTAGCATTTTCTTTGCAGATATGACTTCTTTTCTTCAGATCC
The DNA here is from genome assembly GCA_000966675.3 of Picea glauca. Taxonomy (NCBI): domain Eukaryota; kingdom Viridiplantae; phylum Streptophyta; class Pinopsida; order Pinales; family Pinaceae; genus Picea; species Picea glauca. The sequence goes on from JZKD02S1410415.1 coordinate 494,237, forward strand.
GACCTCTCTTTCTTCAGATCCGACCTCTCTTTCTTCAGATCTGACCTCTCTTCTTGGCAAAAATATTCACACATCAAACAAAGCACTGCGCACTAGGGCAACAGATCTATGCACATAGATTATTTCACACAAAGCTTCTTCTTCTTCATCTCCCAGCAATCACAATTCTATTCCTGGCAACATAACTATTTGTTGTCACAAGGGCAGACCCAGGGTTCAATGCTCAAGAGTGTTACACATGAAATTTGCACAACTAGGTACCTTGCCCTAAGTGTCGTAAAGTGTCATATAAGTGTTGCATACACCTTGACACCATGGAATAACCTATGTGACAATCCCTAGTCAATGTGGAGGAGGGATATATTACATGAAGGCAAAGAAATACTAAGTACACATGAATTATTATTAATATTCATGGAAAACAAATTGATTAAGTGAGAGAATCAAGTGGACATGAATTATTATTAATATTCATGAAAAAGAAAGTAATTAAGTGTGAGGATCCACCTCACATTTGGTTTCCTATTTTTTAGGGAAGGTGGAGGATCTCATGGATGGTTGAAATATTTCCTCCTTAAAATCCTTAATAGATATTTCCTCCCCAAAATACTTAAGAGATATTTTCTCCCTAAATATCTTAGAGATCCATTTCTTAGTGGATTTGATGAGAGATTCTCTCCATGGTGGTTAAGTCTCCAAATATTATATAATGAGGGATTTCCATAGAGGAAGGGGAATGGATATTGAGAATTATACCAATCTTATGATCTCATGAGTGGTATTGGAACATCAACATTCTACGGGTGGACTGTTTAAGCAAGGGTTTGGACAAAGGGAACTTGATGAAGCTGCCACACTCACATCTATGGCTGTAAGTTTTCTTTATTATTGTTATTATGAATATAATATGCTTGGCTTGTTTCTTTCAAATCTGTGTTTGATCTCACATGAATTTGTCTCTAATAGATAGATCTATTTCAAGCTAATCTTAGTAGAGTAGGAAGTTGTTTGTACTTTTGTTTGTCTACAGGGCTTATCGAGGAGTTCAATATTGGAGCTCAACTCGGACTGTGCAGGGAAAAACACCGCTAAAAGGTACTTATTTTCTCCTTCCTCCTCACACATTAGTTTATCTAGATCTAAAAGGAAGTCAGTGTCCATGATAAGCATCTTCTATCGTAAGAGTTAAGAGTCTAGCTCTCAAGAGGAGATCTACCTGTCCGCAGGGAGATTTTCCTTCAACAGAAATTGCTGACTCCACTGGGGAAGGAATCCTATTGTCTTTCCTTGGTTTGTCCCTTCCATTTTACCACCTTTAATATCACTTTTTCTAATTGTTTATGATCCATGAGCCTTCTCCCATCTTCACTTACATTTTCACCAATTTTTATGCATTCTAGGTGAATGTTTTGCAACTTTTTGGCTCCTTTTCTGAGCTTCTAGGAAGCCTGGCGCCCCCTTACCTTGATATCAGAGTGCCAGTGCTCCCTAAAGGCCTTAGAAAGAGCATTATAATGCTCTGTGTACCCTTTTGGGGGAGCACCAGCCTCCTTCTTGGGGTTTTTCTGCCTTTTTCTCATTAGTTTTTTGCAACCTGTTTTGTGGAAATCTTTACCTAGTATTTGTGAATGGTTTGTGAAGTTCTTTGGATTGGTTTTTGATGCTTATCACTCCCTCTTGTCTTTATTGGAGCTTGAAACCCTTTTCAAAAATGTGAAAATTTCTCTTTCTAGCTACTTGTTTTGTCGGGACAATTTGGGTATTTTCTCTTTCTCCCTGTCTCTTTTTGGATTCTTATCTGCATTTTATTGAACTCCTTGGATGCTTGTTGGTTTTAGGATCCTTGATTGATTTCTTGTTAGACCAAGATTCATCTTTTTTTTCTTTCAGTTCTCACTACCCTGAGTGCGTGCTTTGCTTGTAGTCTTTTTCTTCGTGTCTTTTGCATCTGCATAAGACTCTTTCTCCTGATTGAATGTAATGGAGAATTGAAGGTTTTGTGCTTACTTTATGTATACATCATAATCAAACAAATAACATATATGCATTCTTGATTTTAGGTAGTGAAACTAGCTTGCATTTGAAGTAGTGGAATTTCATGTTTTCGGGCATTTTTGGGACATTGTGCATCTAAAATGATGAATGCTTTCTCCTTCTGTTGCATATTTTTCATTGAAATGAAAAGATTTCATATTCATCCCTTTGCATAAATTTCGAGTCAGTAAAAACACCATATTGTCCACGCCATTTTCCTTTTGAGTAACAACAGCCTTAAAAATCAAGTTCTAAACTAAAATTTATCAAACATTTTACATCTTTGTTAGCAAACCTACATTAGTTTAAGGTGTAGGGCTTTGGAATAGGTTGAAAGGATAACTTTCCAAAGATATCAAACAAACTTATTATGTTGCGGTAGGGAGAGTGAAATCCAATTGTCGTATACGCTTTCTCGGATCCCCCTCTCACACAGGGGTTACGCACGAGGTCCCATTCTGGCGAATTACGGAGATTATTCCTCCGTGGTTCAACTGTTTGTATTGTTCAGATCGTATATTGGGGGTCACTTAAAGGTATACCCATGATTATGTGTGGGAGCCTCTCGAGTTGATTTCAGACTTGTTATCCTGCCCATACGTTCCAACTAGACTGCCGAATGTACTTGCCCAGGGGCTGACTACGAATTGGTGACCTGAGTAGCCATATTATTTAGGGTACCACACAAGGTGACGGTGAAGGGAAGTCTCACTATACCTGGAATAGATGTTGGTCAAACTCACTCAGGCTCCTTGGAGGGTAAATTCACAATTATTGTGTGGAATCTTGCACCAAGGCGTAAGTCTATTAAGCAGGTCACCAACATAACTGATCCACCTGCTCTATCCCCACCCCTTCCTCTTTTGATCTCGTGACATTGGATTTCATCACCAACTAGTGGTTTCATCGTAGGAAGGTTTGTTTGATTGATTGCTTCTCAGATTCATAACATGTGTTGTTTGTTTTACTTAGTGGACCTTAGGTCGAGTCAGTGTTAATGGCATCGAATCCTGAGAGTACTAATGGAGGAACCCCTTCTCCAAGGGAACCTTATACCTTTCCTTCATTTGGAAACTTTGGTCCTCCGTATATTTCCACACTGAGTCTTCCAGGACTCACCATCGGATTACCAGTTTGGTTGTTCCCCACTCCGATGATCCCGAATCCTCCCAATGTTTCAACTGCACCTAATACTTTAGATGTAAGTACACCACCCACACATCAACCTCATGTTGACTTTTCGCCTTCTTCATCCATCGAGTCTCCTTCCATTTCTCCTTCTTTTCCTAGTGAAATCTCTAAAACAAGTAGCCAGGTTGATCAGAAGAAGAAGAAATGGAAAGAGAAGAAGAAGAAAATCCCAAAAAGGACCAAGGCCCCAACAACATCAGCTGTTGGCTCTAAGCAACCAGTTACCGTTAATAGTACTGGGAGTGTTAATGAGGTCAACAAGATTAAAATGAATAATCCAAAACCCAAATTCCCTTGCAGTCTTTGTAAGGGTGACCACTTTCTGAGGGATTGCCCCTGTCTTATCAAGGTCTTAGAATTGTGGTCCTCCACTTCATCGGCCTCTGCTGGACATGCCAATGATACCCCGTCAACTAGTGATGTTAAGGTTGGTAAGAAGAAGACAACTATCAATTTTCCTTGCATGTTATGCAAGGGTGATCATTACTCTCACCTTTTTCCTCGCATGGATGAGGCTTCTTCTCTTTTGGAAAAAATTCAACTTCCAAAAGGTTATTGTAAGCTTTCCCCCAACTCATTGTTAGTTGATGAACTGATAAATCCGGTTCCATCCCCAATTAGTCTGGTTGATCAGGTGGTCAATCTAGTTTCCTCCTCGATTGAACTACAAACCCAAGTAGCTGATCTAGTTCCATCATCGATCAGCCCCACTCTTCATCAAAAGAGTGTAACCCAAGTGGTCGATCATTTTTTATCCTTGGTCGAACCCACTCTCTCGTTAGAGAGTCACTCCAAAGAGGTTGATCCGTTTCCACCCGTAGACCCCATTCTCCCCTTGGAGAATGAAACCAAAGTGGTCAATCTGGTTCTGTCATCGGTCAATCCCACTCCTCCTTTGACAAGTGCCAAAGTGGCTGATCCAGACCCTTCCTCGGTTAGTCCCACCCTTCATCCGAAGAGTGCCAAAGTGATTGATCCAGCCCCTTCCTCGGTTAGTCCCACCCTTCATCCAAAGAGTGTCGAATTGGTTGATCTGATTCCATCATCGGTCAATCCCACTCTTCCTTTGAAGAGTTCCTGCGTGGTCGATCCAATCCAATCATCATTCTATCCTACTCTCCCTCCAGAGAGTAAACCCGATACTGCCCATGTTTTTCTTGTTGATACAAAATCTACCGTACCGAGGGGCATTCCTCCTTCTCCCGTGAAACCCCCTCCAAGTAATGAGGCCATCCTTTTTGATTGGGGTGCGCTAACTAGACCTCGTCTTCCCTCTCACATTTCTTTCCAAATTACAATACAGGTTTGTGGTCGAGATGTTCCTCAAACGCTGTGTTAAGAACCAAACATCAATATAGCATATAAAAACCTCATAAAAAGTACTCAACGCCTTGAAAA
>JZKD02S1410415.1:508359-541798 GCA_000966675.3 Picea glauca
AGACAATTTGGGTATTTTCTCTTTCTCCCTGTCTCTTTTTGGATTCTTCTCTGCATTTTATTGCACTCCTTGGATGCTTGTTGGTTTTAGGATCCTTGATTGATTTCTTGTTAGATGAAGATTCTTCTCTTTTTTTTTTCAGTTCTCACTACCTTGAGTGCGTGTTTTGCTTGTAGTCTTTTTCTTCTTTTGCATCTGCATAGGACTCTTTATCCTGATTGAAAGTAATGGAGCATTGAAGGTTTTGTGTTTACTTTATGTATACATCATAATCAAACAAATAAAATATATGAATTCTTGATTTTAGGTAGTGAAACTAGCTTGCATTTGAAGTAGTGGAATTGCATGTTTTCGGGCATTTTTGGGACATTGTGCATCTAAAATGATGAATGCTTTCTCCTTCTCGTAGCATAGTTTTCATCAAAATGAAAAGATTGAATATTCATCCCTTTGCATAAATTTTGAGTCGGTCAAAACACCATATTGTCCACGCCATTTTCCTTTTGAGTAACAACAGCCTTAAAAATCAAGCACTAAACTAAAATTTATCAGACATTTTACATCTTTGTTAGCAAACCTACATTAGTTTAAGGTGTAGGGATTTGGAATAGGTTGAAAGGATAAATTTCCAAAGCTATCAAAAAAACTTAGTATCTTGCGGTAGGGAGAGTGAAATCCAATTGTCGTATAGGATTTCTCGGATCCCACTCTCACACAGGGGTTACACACGAGGTCACATTCGGGCGAATTATGGAGATTATCCCTACATGGTTCAACTGTTTGTAGTGGTCGGATCGTATATTGGGGGTCACTTAAAGGCATACCCATGATTATGTGTGGGAGCCTCTTGGGTTGATTTCAGACTTGTTATCCTGCCCATATATTCCAACCGGACTGTCGACTGTACCTGCCCAGGGTCTGACTACGAATTGGTGACCTTAGTAGCCATATTATTTAGGGTCCCACACAAGGTGACGGTGAAGGGAAGTCTCACTGTACCTGGAATAGACATTGGTCAAACTCACTCGGGCTCCTTGGAGGGTAAATTCACAATTATTGTGTGGAAGCTTGCACCAAGGCGTAATTCCGTTAAGCAGGTCGCCAACGTAACTAATCCAACCTCTCTATCCTTTCCCCTTCCTATTTTGATCTCGTGACATTGGATTTCATCACCAGCTAGTGGTTTCATCCTAGGAAGTTTTGTTTGATTGATTGCTTCTTAGATTCATAATGTGTGTTGTTTGTTTTACTTAGTGGACCTTAGGTTGAGTCAGTGTTAATGGAATCGAATCCCGAGAGTACCAATGGAGGAACCCCTTCTCCTAGGGAACCTTATACCTTTCCTTCATTTGGAAACTTTGGTCCTCTATATGTTGCCACACTGAGTCTTCTAGGACTCACCATCGGATTACTAGTTTGGTTGTTCTCCACTCCGATGATCATGAATCCTCCCAATGCTTCAACTGCACCTAACACTTTAGATGTAAGTACACCACCCACACATCAACCTCATGTCAAATTTTTGCCTTCTTCGTCCATCAAGTCTCCTTCCATTTCTCCTTCTTTGCCTAGTGAAATATCTAAAACAAGTAGTCAGGTTGATTAGAAGAAGAAGAAATGAAAAGATAAGAAGAAGAAAAGCCCGAAAAGGACCAAGTCCCCAATAACATCGGTTGTTGGCTCTAAGCAACCAGTTACTATTAATAGTATTGGGAGTGTTGATGAGGTCAACAAGATTAAAATGAAGAATCCGAAACCCAAATTCCCTTGCAATATTTGTAATGGTGACCACTTTCTGAGGGATTGCCCCAGTCTTATCAGGGTCTTAGAATTGTGGTCCTCCACGTCATCGGCCTTTGCTGGACATGCCAATGATACCCTGTCAACTAGTGATGTTAAGGTTGGTAAGAATAAGACAACTGTCAAGTTTCCTTGCATGTTATGAAAGGGTGATCATTACTCTCACCTTTTTCCTCGCATGGATGAGGCTTCTTCTCTTTTGGAAAAAATTCAACTTCCAAAAGGTTATCGTAATCTTTCCCCAACTCATTGTTAGTTGATGAACTGGTCAATCCGGTTCCATCCCTGGTTAGTCTGGTTGATCAGGTGGTCAATCTAGTTTCCTCCTTGATTTAACTACAAACCCAAGTAGCTGATCTAGTTCCATCATCGATCAGCCCCACTCTTAATCAAAAGAGTGTAACCCAAGTGGTCGATCAGTTTTTATCCTCGGTTGATCCCACTCTCCCGTTAGAGAGTGACTCCAAAGAGGTCGATCTGTTTCCACCCGTAGATCCCATTCTCCCCTTGGAGAATGAAACCAAAGTGGTCAATCCAATTCTGTCATCGGTCGATCCCACTCCTCCTTCGACAAGTGCCAAAGTGGTTGATCCAGTCCCTTCCTTAGTTAGTCCCACCCTTCATCTGAAGAGTGCCAAAGTGGATGATCCAGTCCATTCCTTGGTTATTCCCACCCTTCATCCGAAGAGTGTCGAATTGGTTGATCCGATTCCATCATCGGTCAATCCCATTCTTCCTTTGAAGAGTGCCTGCATGGTTGATCCATTCCAATCATCGGTCGATCCTACTATCCCTCCAGAGAGTAAACCTGATACTACCTATGTTTTTCTCGTTGATACAGAATCTACCATGTCGGGGGGCATTCCTGATTCTCTCGTGAAACCCCCTCCAAGTAATGAGGCCATCCTTTTTGATTGGGGTGCACTAAATGACCTCGTCTTCCCTCTCACATTCCTTTCCAAATTATAATACAGGTTTGTGGTCGGGACGTTCCTCAAACGCTGATAGATGAAGGTCTGTCCGTTAGTATTTTGTCTTCTGTTGCTTGGTACGCTTTGGGTTGTCTGCAGCTTGCACCGGTTACACAGGATCTGTTAGCTTTTAATAAAAGAACTAGTCAACCTTTAGGGACCCTCCCTCAGTTTCCCATAACTTTGAGAGGGAAACATATCTTTATTGATGTCATAGTAGTCCGAGACCCCTTGGATTTTGATTTAATCCTTTGGCGGAATTATGTCTATTCCATGAAAGCTATTGTGTCCAATCTTTTCTGTGTGATATCTTTCCCTCACAATGGAAGAATTGTGACTATTAATCAACTTTCATTCATCAGTCCTGATGGGATTACCTCCCTAAATGGTTCTTATATACAGAGAATATCGCCCCTGCCACATTTCAATTATGTGGTGCTGTCTCCAGTGACTTCAACTTCTGATTATTTAGATCCGGTAGTTGACATGGTGATCTCTTTGGTAGGGCTAGTGGAGCCTGATCTCCTTACCCCTATCGCAGGCGTCGACATGTGTTCCTTCTAGAGTGATTATCTTCCATCCAGTAAAGGTCTCTTGGAATCCATGACCGATTTTTGTCCCTTGACATGGTGTCCTTCCAGAGAATTATCCTCTTGGAAGCCATGATCAAGAAGCAATCATGAGCATAGTTTCTCTTCTCTGTGGCAAGCTCGTTAAAAGATGAAACAAAGGTCACGAACATAGTTTCCCTTCTCTGTGGAAAGCTCATTAAAAAATGAAACAAAGGCTTTGAGCATAGTTCTTTTCCTGTGTCAAGCTCATTAAAAAATGAAACAATCACCTCTCTTGAACCTTCTTTTCATCCTTTCATGTCTCCAGCCTTTGATGATCATTATGGAGTTAAGACACTAGCTATCAATCTGGGGGCATATCGATCTTAGTCTTTGTTCTTTCTCATGCTCGTAAATACACGAGAATGCATCCAGGTAGACTTTTATCTCTTTTTCAGACCTGTATGGATACACGAAAAAAGAAACCCCCTGGAGTCTCCTTTAAGCTCTTTTCAGACTCTCTAAACATGAAAAGATTGCCGAGTGATCTTGCTTCCTTTCCCACTCATTAAAAGGTTTGAAAGGGCGTATTTCAAGTGATAATTTATCTCTTTTTCAGCCTCGCGAGATTAACATTATGAAAAAGGACAACATTGGAGTCACCTTTAAGTTCTTTTCAGACTCTCTGAAGATGAAAATATTGCTGAGCGACCTTGTTCTCTTCATGCTCGTTTAAGTATTTGAAGAAAACATCTGTTGAGCGAAAATTTATCTATTTTTCAGTCTCATCATACTACTTTATGAAAAATGAACTGAGAGAGTTCTCTTTTAAGTGTTTTTCCAGACTCTATAATCATGAAAAACCTTCGAGTTTCCTGTCTTTAGACTCGTTAAACAAAACATCGACAGGCCCATACGGGACCAAAACCTTACTTCTTCCAGTTTGTTAAACAAAGGAAGAGGGACTTACCAAAGGTGAGTTATATCGAGCATGTGTTACCCTCCTTGAGCTCGTTAAATTAAAAATAAGTACTTGTCTATCTGGATGGGGGGGGAAATTGAAGGAAGCAAGCCAAGTAATTTTTGAGAACATTACCAGTAACTCTTAGAGTCATCCTTGAACACGACGCTTTTTCTTTGTGCACAAGTTAATCCGCCGAACCTCTGCACCGAACCAATCCTCTGATCTTTTCTAACTCCTTTGGGTAACCTAACGAAAGTCACAGTATCCATTGCATCATTGTGTTTTGGTTTTTGTCATGTTTTTGTTGTTGTGCCTCAATGTTCAAGGGAAGTATCCACCTCGAGAATCATCCATCACAAATATCTTGTCTCAATACCAGTGTCAGTCCATGTTCATTTGATCTACCAATTACATCTCTGTGTCTGTTTTGTTTCGTTGATGGGGGATACATCAAGGCTCTCCTTCGACGAGTCTATTCCTGTTGACTTCAACACATTATCCAGGGACTAGACTTAGAAACCAATTAGTACTTTGGGACCTGCATGCCTCAATGGCAAGCCTCCTCACATTCAAAAGTGGGTTTACATCATTGACCTCTGATCGAATGATTCCACGAATGTTTGAATTCATCTCATCCATTCACATTCGTTGGAATGTACTAGGGTACCTTGGGAATCATTGACATCAATGGTGATTTCCCTTGCGCTTGTTAACGGTTTACATCATTGACCGGTAATCAAGTGGTTTCTGCCATGTTTGACATCATGACATCTATTCACATGGTTAGATTTGTACTACATCAGGATCGGTAAGAAGACCCTGGGTTGAGTGATCACTCTGATATGTACTTTGCCCAGGTTGTGCAGAAGTTTCTTTTGAAAAATGACACACATACTGCTACATAGATCCACTTTGTATTTGTTGTGGCTATGTCTTGTCATATCCTAGATCCACTGTGTATTCTTTGTGGCTATGATCAGTTCAGGTCATGGGAGTATAGATCCACAAAGTATGTTCACTGGATATACCTTTTTATCAATATAAGTATGGATCCGCAGTGTATTTTATGGCGGCCATATCTTGCAAGTCATGATCGCCCAAGCATAGGTATGCCTGCCTTGGGTTTGAAGCATGTCATAATATTTGTTGGATGTTTGTGTGCAACTTCTATCAGGTTCTCCGAGTCCACACTCTTTCTTTAAAGGTTTGTAAAGTGTTTCGGCCATCATTCTCTCTTCTAACGTCACACTTTAGGGGGCATTCTATTACACATGAAATTTCCACACCTAGGTACCTCTCCCTAAGTGTCGTAAAGTGTCGTATAAGTGTTGCATACACCTTGACACCATGGAATAACCTATGTGACAATCCCTAGTGAATGTGGAGGAGGGATATATTACATGAAGGCAAAGAAATACTAAGTACACATGAATTATTATTAATAGTCATGGAAAAGAAATTGATTAAGTGAGAGAATCAAGTGCACATGAATTATTATTCATATTCATGAAAAAGAAAGTAATTAAGTGTGAGGATCCACCTCACATTTGGTTTCCTATTTTTTAGGGAAGGTGGAGGATCTCATGGATGGTTGAAATATTTCCTCCTTAAAATCCTTGAGATATATTTCCTCCCCAAAATCCTTAAGAGATATTTTCTCCCTAAATATCTTAGAGATCCCTTTCTTAGTGGATCTGATGAGAGATTCTCTCCATGGTGGTTAAGTCTACAAACATTATATAATGAGCGATTTCCATGGAGGAAGGGGAATGGAGATTGAGAATTATACCAAACTTATGATCTCATGAGTGGTATTGGAACATCAACATTCTGTGGGTGGACTGTTTAAGCAAGGTTTTGGACAAAGGGAACTTGATGAAGCTACTGCACTCACATCTATGGTTGTAAGTTTTCTTCATTATTTTTCTTATGAATATAATATGCTTGGCCTATTTCTTTCAAATCTATGTTTGATCTCACATGAATTTGCCTCTAATAGATAGATCTATTTCAAACTAATCTTAGTAGAGTAGGAAGTTGTTTGTACTTTTGTTTGTCTACAGGGCTTATCGAGGAGTTCGATATTGGAGCTCAACTCGGACTGTGCAGGGACAAACACTGGTAAAAGGTACTTCTTTTCTACTTCCTCCTCACACATTAGTTTATCTAGATCTAAAAGGAAGTCAGTGTCCACGATAAGCATCTTCTGTCTTAAGAGTTAAGAGTCTAGTTCTCAAGAGGAGATCTACCTATCCGCAGGGAGATTTTCCTTCAACAAAGAGTGCACCAAAAAATCCCTAACTACTGACCCTTTTGGCAACACCTGTGAAGAAGATGAAGTCTCACCCAAGGTAGAGGCAGGGGTGGTTGCAAGACTCAGGTGTTTGCAACCTTAGCTGGGACACAAATATGTGATTATTATTCTTACAATGCACTTAACATCAATTATTCCTTAACATACATTCATTAATATACTTTGCAGAAGTCATAGAGCATCACAATGAATATTTATACTAAGAATGATTCAGTACTTATTCACAACAATATAGGTTAGAGTCAATAGATCAATCACTAAGCATCTCTCATATATCATATCTAATGTTCATTCATTCATCAAGAACACAGAGCATGACTAGATCTACATGACCACATCAAGCACTTATCCATTAAAGAGATACATACATAAGAGCGAAGAACAAAACACTATACACATAGTTACCGTGGTTCACCCCCACCCTGGGGCTACATCCACAAAGTCTTGTTTATATTATCTTGGTCAAGTAGTTACAACACAGAGATTTAACGACCTTTACTTTGCACAAGACAAAAGATCTGTGTAGCTCACAAGATCCTTCTTCCTTGCTCTTCAGCATTAGACTATAACAACCTGCACTTAGCTCTCTGATCTCATGCACAGAGCACTCTAAGATACATCTGATCACACAGATCCCATTAATAGCACTAAGCTTTCATTCATACATCACATAGATGTACTACATTACTATCTCCCCTATCTTACTATTTATATTTCCTATTTATAGATTACAAAATGGGCCTAAACGTGGGTAAACCCATGGGCCGACATCCCTTTCCCATTACATCAACCCAAAAACCTAAAATGGACCCCAAAATGGGTCTTGCTTCCTTATTTTCTTCTTTACATTGTGCTCCTTCCTTGGCAAGTTGTCGCAGTCCCAAAAGTGGTTGAGTAAGACCAAGTACTCTTCAAAACTTGGTCAAGGGCCAACAGTAACTCAATGAAGAATTAGAACGTTGGAGGTTGAGTTAGGAGTTGAACCCAGGGGTTAAACTAACTTAACAGGGAAATATAATGGAAGTATAAAGGAAAGGCTAGCGCACACCTTTCACTCATCTTGGATATTTGGTATTTTGTTTGTTGAGCTCTTGAGCACACAGTTTTGAGGGTTTTGAGATTACAAACCCTAGTGAACAACTCAGTGGTGAAATATTCCACTCACCTTTTTCCAAGCTTGGTCTCAGGGATGAAATACTCCACCCACACCATTCTACACTCATCACAGGTTCCATAATCGATCCAAGAGGGCAGTAAGGTCATACCATTCAAGGTTTTCCATCATGGACGCACCATTGTCTAAGGGAAAGTTCGATCCAACATTGTTAGCCTTGATACATTCTAGCACTTGGGTTTTTCTTGCAAGACCTTGCTCATCAGTTTGGAGGTATTTTTGAGGAGTTATTTTGGCCAGATTAGCAACTACAGATTTGGGATGACTTTGAGAGAAGGAGGACGTCTTAGTGATTCAAAAATTCTCAAATCTAGGGCGTTATACCTCAAATATGATTGTGAAACTTCTCCTAGGTGCTTGTGGCAGCCCGATCTATCATCCTAGAGAGTTTCAAGAGTTTTGGAGGCTTCCTTCATCCAAGATGAATTGTTGGGCACTTCAGGATTTCAAGAGGGTGCAGACCTGATTAGGGTTTCAACAGAATGGAGGAGAAAGACTTGGCATTTGATCTTCATACTTTCGGGAGGGATTTCCCTTGTGTTGGTCTATCCTTTGGTGGAGTTTGGCATTTTTTTTAGGTCTCGTTTAGCTTAGCTGAAATATTGGCCTACTTATCCATCTAGCAGGACGTGCCAGCAACATAGGGGGGTTGGACGTAACCCTTGTTCTTGTATTTGGGGTCTTCGTCTCATATTTAGCCTTTGGAGGCTTATTTTGTATTTGTCGGGAGCATTTTGTAGTAGCTCATATCTTCTACCTTGGAGCCATATGATGTTATTCCAGATCTACTTCGATATGGTATCAGGTTCTTGCTTTTCATAATAAAAAGGTAAGATATGTGCTTTGTGGTTCCATGTCTTGTGTATTGATGAGATCTTGCATTGTATTGAATATATCTTGATAAACTATGATGAATAATTGAATATAACCCTAAGGCTGAAATATCAGAGGCCAAACTACATACACAAATAGTTAAACAATTAATTCAGTGGTTATCTAGTGTTCCTAAGAGAAAAAATTGTCTTGGGAACATTATAGTGGTATCAGAGCTCTGATCCTCCCATCATGTGAGGATTAGCACATGCATAAGTTCAGTGGTATCTATATGGGCCGAAGGAATAAACATACAAGTGAAACAAAAGACAAGATGGAGGATTCAGGTGATGACGTTGAGCCATAGGGCTTAACATTCTTGGCACAAGAGTTCCACAAGTCCATAAACCAAACATAAAAAAAAATTGGTCACCTACATACAACAAACTCAGGAAACACACCATAGGGACCAGGCCATGATAGTTGAGACCTTGAGGAAAGTAGATGAAAACTAGAAAAAGATAGCATCAATGTTGATGGACACGAGTCACAAAGGGAAAGGTCCAGTGGCATATGAAAATTGGGAAACAAGTGGATCTCATGGAGGGAATAGGTATCATTCAAAGCATATTCCCTATCATCATTCTGAGGGGAGCCATGGAGGGGGAGAACTACATGGACAAGTAGGTAGTAGGACTACTCCTAGACTGTACTTGTCCATGTTCACAGATGAAATTACACAGCATGAACCAGATGACTTTGTTGAGAAGATGGCGCAATGTACCAGGGAGAAAAATGATTTGAGTATGACAATTCAGAGGGAGATGACCCTAGATCAGTATTGTCAACTCAAATTTAGAAACAAAACTAGGCTGAACCACAAGAGAATCTATGAGCTTGAGTGCATGGCTAAGAATATGGGGATTCCCTACTTTGATGGATTAACCAAGATGACTGCACAAGTGTGGGTACATAAACTAGACACTTATATGTGGCTTAACCCTATGAGGGAGATGGACGCCATCAAGTTTTCTGCCATGTATTTGGTTGGAAAGGCTCATGATTGGTGGTATCATGGATTGACCACACTGGTCCAAAATCAGATAGTGGAATACATAGAGTTTACTTAGAGAATCATTGAGAGGTTTGACTAGGGGGATCCTGAGTTACATTTTTGGGAGCTCACACAACTCAGATAGACATGAGAATCTGAGGTTTACATTGAGGAATTCAAAGGCTAGAAGTCATGGTGTAGGACGTGTCATATATTAGACTCATGATGCTCTTCACTGAGGGGTTGTTGAAACCCTTGAAGGGTTGGGTAAAGGATTTTAAGCCTACCAACCTACATGATTCTATCTGGAGGATGAGGGACCTAGGACCAGCTGCAAAGCCAAAATTTGTGCCTAGAACACTTCTTAAAACAGGGGGAAGAGACTAGAGACCTCCAATGAACCCAAGGGGATGTGACCCAAGAGGTTTTGACAGGGGAAGAGGTAGGATGGATGAAAGTACTAGAAGAGAATTAAGGAGGAAGAAGCTATGCTACACATGCAAGGAGACATGGAACCCATCCCACAAATACATGGGTTGTGACCAAGTACATTACATAGAGGTAACATCTGACATTGAAGAGGATGATGATTTAGGCCATATCCAGAACATAGAGGCAGACACCACTGAAACTGCAGAGGAAGAGGCTATATGTCATGATAGTACAATAGGGGAGAGAGATACTTTGGCATCCATCAGTGGGGTGCCCAAGTACAACACTTTCAGGATGAGAGGAGTCTTGCAGGGGCATAAGGTGTTAGTGTTGATTGATGGGGGAGCTTCTCACAACTTCATTGACTCAAAATTACTACATAGGAGGCATATACACACGGTTGAATTTGAAGGATTCAAGGTGGAGGTAGCAAGTTGAAGAACCATGCCTTGTAACAACTACATTCCGGGGATGAAGCTTACATTGTCTAGGCACGATTTGGTACAGGATGTTTATGTGATGGACCTTCCTAACACCAACATAATCCTTGGTGTATGGTGGTTCATCACATTGGGGCCTATAACCACCAACTACAAGACCATGGAGATGTCATTCACAGAGGAGAATGGAAGGAAGGTAGTCTTGAGAGGCATGACAGGTAACTTAACCAAGGTAGTCACGACCAAGAGGATGGAGTCCATATTCAAGAGGGATGAAATCGTGTACATTGTTGAGTGCAAGATTTCAGCATGTGTGGATAAAAAGGGAAAGATTCACTACAAACCTAAGATTCACGAGATCATTGACAAACAAAACAAAGTGTTTGGACCTGTCCCACCAAGAGTACCATCCGACAAGGGATTTGAGCATATCATTGAGTTAGAGGTAGGGGCTAAACCAATCATTACCATGCCTTACAAACACCCAAAGAAGTACAAATACAGGATAGATAATTAAATCAAAGAGATATTGGATATGGGGCACATCAGGCCGAGTTCCATCCCTTTCACTTCTTCAGTGGTGTTGTTCAAGAAGAAGGATGGAACCATGCACATGTGCATTGACTTCTGAGAATTAAAAAAAAACAATAAAAAACAGGTATCCCATACCAAGGATTGATGAGTTCCTGGACGATCTGCATGGGGTTGTCTATTTCACCAAAATTAACCTGCGCTCCGGCTACCATCAAATCAAGATGAGAGATGAGGACATCCCAAAAAATACTTTCAAGTGTCACTACAACCACTATGAGTTCTTAGTGATGACCTTTGGCTTAACTAATGCCCTAGCCACGTTCCAGTCATGTATGAACCATGTATTCAACAAACAATTGAGGAAGCATCTCTTAGTATTCTTTGATGACTTTCTCATTTATAGCAAGACATGGGAGGAACACATTCAACATGTGGACCCAATTTTATCTATCATGGGGGAGAAATCATTGTATTCCAAGGAGTCCAAATGTGAATTTGGAATGACATAGGTTCTCTACTTGGGACATATCATCAGAGTTAAAGGAGTACAAGTACATCAGGAGAAGATTCAGTTCATAATGGAGTGGCCTACACGTAAAACCCTTACAGAGTTGAGGGGATTTCTAGGCATTTTCACTTATTACAAGAAATTCATCAAAGGATTCTCACAACTTTGTGCACCTTTGACCAAGTTGACCAAAAAGGGAGCTTTCAAATGGAGTGAGGAAGCCCAACTTACATTTGACAAGATGAAAAAAGTGATGAGCACATGCCCAGTTTTGGCCTTGCCAGATTTCAGCCAACCTTTCACTTTAGAGTGTGATGCCTCAGGGGAAGGCGTGGGGGTCGTACTAATGCAGAATAGGAAACCTCTTGCCTATGAGAGCCAAAAACTCTGGGGACCTGAGTTACTTTACACCATATATGACACAGAGATGTTGGCCATCATGCATGCCTTGGAAAAATTTAGGCAATACTTGGTCGGTGCTAGATTTGTTGTGAGATCTGACCACAACAACCTTAAGTACTTCTTGGAGAAGAAGGACTTAAATGAAAGGAAACATAAATGGGTCATCAAGATACAGGCCTATGAATTTGACATTGAATTCGTCAAAGGGAAAAACAATGTGGTGGAATATGCATTATCCAGGAGGCCATCAATCTATGCTATGACAGATGTATCAATTGGTAAGGACCTCCTTGTGATAGAATACTCAAAAAATTAGTTTTCTTGCCAGGTGATGGATGGACAGATATAGGATGATAACTTCAGGTTCATGAATGGCATCATCTATTACAAGGGCCAAATCTTTCTATTTGTTGAATCAGCCTTCAAGGCCAAGGTATTACAGGCATGTCAGGACTTACTGATGTCAGGGCACCAAGGGATCGGTAAGACATATAGGAAAGTAAGGGTGAGGTTCTCATGGAAGGGCCTCAAAGAGGATGCGATGAATAATGTCAAGGAATTCACTTCTTTCCATGAGAATAAGGACAAGCACACTCACCCAATAGGTCTACTGCAACCTTTACCAATCCCAGAGCACAAATGGGAGAGCATCTCCATGGAATTCATCACAGGGTTTCCATGGGCACAAGGTAAGGACTGCATTTTTGTAGTGGTGGACAGGTTGATGAAATTTGCACACTTCTTCTGCATTTCTACAGATTTTAGTGCAACACAGGTGGCTGAGTTGTTTTTTAGAGAGATATTCAGACTACATGGTCTACCCAAAAACTTTTTTAGTGACAGGGACAACCGAATTATGAGTACGTTTTGGCAGGAATTATTTAGGTTGGTTGGTATGACTTTGACCCCTAGCACTAGCTACCATCCTTAGATGGACAGGCAGACTAAAATAGTCAATAAATGGGCAGAATGATATCTCAGGAACTATGTAGAAGGGTAGTAGAAATCATGGGTTAGGTGGCTACACTTGGGGGAATACTGTTACAACACCACCCATAACATGTATAGAGGCATGACCCCATTCAGGGTGTTGTACAGTTATGACCCACTCGCTTTTGTAGAGATTGATTTTGGTGACAGCAAAGCCCCCATGGTACAGGATTAGGTACAATAGAGTCAGAACATCCTCAGGGAGTTGAAGGATCATTTACAGAAGGAACAAAATCAACAAAAGGTCCAAGCAGATAAATAAAGTGTAGAGTGTACCTTTGAGGTTGGTGACTTAGTCTACCTAAGGCTCCAACCATACCGACATGCTTCTATAAAAAGAAGTGGAGTAGAAAATCTCCAACCCCATTTCTTTGGACCCTATAGGATCATCAAGATAGTATGGGTTGTATCTTATGAGTTTGATCTCCCATAGGATAGAAGGATACACAATGTTTTCCATGTGTCCTACCTGAAGAGGTCCATCGACCAACACATCACCCCATTGGAGGTGTTGCCACCTCTAGATGAAGAGGGGCAACTAGTCCTGGTATCGGAGGAGATATTGTAGGTTTAGGAGAAGAAGCCCTGGAAGAGAAGCATCAAAGAATACCTGATCAAGTGGAAGGATTTTCCCATTGAGGATGCCACGTGGGAGAATGAACAGGTGGTACGAGAAACAGGTTTGGAATTGCTTGTGGACAAGCAATTTCTAGCAGGGGAGACTGTAATTCCCCTCACCTCTTGATGAAAAGGTCCATGAAGACTTAGTGGTATAGACATCCTCACTAGACCATACTCTCATACATCATGGGGAAATGTCAACTAACTCGATGTTATATTTTGAATTTGTCTTGGGAAAAGGGAAAAAGGATAAAAATTAACTCAATGAAGAATTAGAATGTTAGAGGTTGAGTTAGGAGTTGAACCCAAGGGTTAAACTAAATCAATAGGGAAATAGAATGGAATTATAAATGAAAGGCTCGGGCGTACATTTCACTCATATTGGATATTTGGTATTATGTTTGTTGATCTCTTGAGAACACAGTTTTGAGGGGTTTGAGATTACAAACCCTAGTGAACAACTCAGTGGTGAAATATTCCACTCAACTTGTTCCAATCTTGATCTGCGGGATGAAATACTCCACCCCAACCATTATACACTCATCACAAGTTCCATCATCGATCCAAGAGGGCAACGGGGCCATACAATTCAGTTTTTTCTAGCAGGGGTGCACCATTGTCTAAGGGAAAGTTTGATCTAGCATTGTGAGAGAGACTTGAGACATTCTAGCACTTGGGTTTTCCTTGCAGGACCTTGCTCATTAGTTTGGAGGTATTTTGGAGGAGATACTTTGGCTAGATTAACAACTACAGATTTGGGACAACTTCGAGAGAAAGAGGACGTCTTGGTGATTCAAAAATTCTCATATCTAGGGTGTTATACCTGAGATTTGACTGTGAAACTTCTCCTAGGTGCTTGTGGCAGCCCGATCAATCATCCTAGAGCGTTTTAGGAGTTTTGGAGGCTTCCTTCATCTAGGTCGAATTGTTGAGCACTTCAGGGTTTCAGGAGGGAACATACCTGATTAGGGTTTCAACAGATTAGAGGAGAAAGACTTGGAATTTGACTTTCATACTTCCGGGAGGGATTTCCCTTGTCTCGATCTATCCTTTGGTGGAGTTTGTCATTGTTTTGAGGTCTCCTTTAGCTGGGCTGAAATATTGGCCTACTTATCCATCCAGCAGGATGTGTCAGCAATATATGGGGGTTGAACATAACCCTTGTTCTTGTATTTGGTGTCTTCATCTCATATTCATCCTTTGGAGGATTATTTTTCTACTTAATATTTATCACATGGATCCATTGTATATTATTTTTGGCCATGGAAATTAGTCATACTTTCATATAAACCATGGATATTCAATGTAATTTTATTGGTGGCCATTATTATATCACTCCTGAGCATGGGTATGCCCAACTTAGGAAGAAAAACTCTTGCTTGATCTTTGTTGACGATTATTTTTCTTGAATCGGTTGTTCGGGAACCTTTAGGGGTAATTCAATGCATCCTTTCCTCTTATATTTTATAATTTACTTCAACCGTAATTTTTCCTTTCTGACCTCACACATTAGGGGAATCTATTATAGCAAAAAATGACACACCTATGCATTTGTGCCCTGGCCTAACCCTTTCCCAAATCTTTCTAGACATTTTCCCAAGTTGCCTCTCCAAAATCATTTAAAAATCATTTTTTATGTGAATATCTATGGGTTTGCCTAGTGCAATGTGTGGACATCCATGACTCTCCATATTTCAACCTGTGGATGCCCTAAAATATCATAAATAATGAAATAATTTATTGTTTTCAAGTGGGTTTTTTTGGTGAGGCTCATTCTCCAATGTCCACATGCTCGTACAAAATGGATTCCAACTCCCCCAACCTCTTGAGGAAGATATAAAATCACCATTTAGGGATAAGGAGAGGTGAATTCCCTTGGTGTAAGGTTATGTTTCTAGTATCTAGCAAGCCTCTTGTTGAGGGGTCCTAAATCCCTTTAGCTCAACAACAGGAACCAAACCTGCCACCGAGGCCCAATTAGACTCTGTTGCATTTAATAGTGGAATGGTTCTACAAATCTTGTGATCGAACCAAAATAATCGATGGGATTTACGTTTTCTCATGAAGGTTTTATCCTTCGGTTCAAAAGTTCTCTTTTTGTATTTTCTCTCAGGTAGAACTGATGTAAGGTAAAGTCTGTGTAAACCAACCAAGTGACAAAGTGGGAACAAACTTAACTAATGGAGAAGAGGCCGAGCTTGGGATAACCCTTTACGCTAGCATGCAGACATTGATCATCTACCAAAGGCCTAGTATTAATACGTTAACTGTGTGAGTATTCCAATTATTGACCGAGATACAATTTATTAGAAGAAAACACACATGCGATAAATGATGGAAAGTAAAATCATTCACTTAACTCTAATCATCAATCAGATAATAATACAACGATTTATCTTCAACATTAAATAAAGAACTATAAAACATTGCATCAGATAACTTATCAATAGATTTAGTAGCTCTTACTTGTTACAAAATCCATTTGTGAGACGAAATACAAAATAATTCTTCTCCACATCCAATCATACACGCATTTGATGAAAACAAAAACTTGTCTCTGGTCCAAAAAGGACTTCTCAATTAAAGGTAGCTCCGAAATAGTTCTTAACAAAAACAAAAAATGAGGGTCTTTACAACAACCATTGACCCTCTCTAATAGGTCGATCCTGTTATTTATAACATACTATTAACTAAAAATAACTACTAAAGTGAAACTAAGTAAAACAAAACTTTCCACACGGCGTTCTCTTCTATCAAGTTTTATAAGAGTTATCTCAATATATCACTTAAGTGGGTGACTCTTCTCATACTCCGACCACTTGATGAACAAATCCTCATAAGTGTTGGTGTATGGGAACCTATGTTGTTCCATTGGGGCCAAGTGAATCTCTCTTATCTCTATCGCTTGTGCCTGATACTTGACTATACTGTCACTTAACTCTTGCAACATAGCCATAGCTTTGATCGGGTGCTCCATAAACTGTCACACCTAACATGGTGTCGTGTCAATCACCTTTGCTATTTCCTCGGCCCATGATGAGTCTTTCTTGGTGTGTGATTTTAATATGTCATGCAAGTCAACAAAGTCATTGGGTGTACCAAACTTGGGGATTCTGATATCTTTCATCACCTGGTTGATTTTTATTCAATTTTTCTCACACTTGGCCCATTTCTCTTGGATTTCACAGTGAGGTCCCCGAGACATTTTAACCCAATACTCGGTCGATTTCCTTATGTGGCTGATGCTACTTTCTCTTAGCACCCTGATGTCGTGCTCTTCGGCATCTTGGCCCTTTTGCACCGCACTGATATAGTTGATTCTTTCCACGACTTGTTGTGCTTTCTCCCACCACCTCTCCATATCTTTGCATGTGGCCAGTGCCATGAGGGTGTCTTCTTGCAACTCGACTATCCTGGCAGTGAATATGTGTTATTCATCTGTAAACTTGTTGTAGGACTCCTTGAATTCGCTCCTTAGGTATACCGCGACCTGTGTGGTGTCCTAGTAATATTTTTCCAAATGGCACAAATGTTCCAATTCCTTTAAAGTAGAAGCCGACTCCTCTTCATCCTTTTTTTCTTTATTTAGGGTGGCATTTGTGATAGCCATCCTTGCGCTGAAAAGTTCAGATATTTTGGCGTTCTCTATGTTAATCGGATTTTCCTCTATAGTGATGAGGTTCGGGGATTTGCTGATCTCCCCAGGTGAGTGTATTCTCTAGACTCCTGATGGCATATACTTGTTCAAGACTGGGTTCTTGAACTTCCTCCCTGTGTTCTGAAGGCCCGACTTTTGTTTGTCTCTCATTAGGGAGTTGAGAATCGATTTAAATTGAGGCATCGGGGGTAGGCTCTATACTTACTTGATATTTGGCATTTGGGATGCCAATTTACTGCTGTGGATCTTCTTCCTTTTGTTCACCTGACCCTAGCTCACCCTTCAGACTATCCGCTTGGGTTCTGGTGCATTAGGAAACTTAGTGTCTAAGACACTCTCGAATTCTTTTTTGTTTTGTGGAACCCCCTGAATTTGAGCATCATGAACTAGAGAAGATGTCTTCTTTGGTTCCTTCTCCTCTTTGATATGTACAGGGGTCACAAGGGATACCTCTGGGCTATCATCATCATCATAGATTTGTATCAGTTTTCTTAAGGGGTCTGTCACACTTGTTCTTCCCAATGTTCTGACTATCTCTAGCTGAGCCGAAACACTTGTCGGCGATCTGGCTGGTGTCGTTGTGAATTTAGGGTCGTCTAACCCAGTAATTTCATCAATGTCTATGAATTCAGGGCTGCTTGGGCCCATCTAGATTTCATATGGGTTGTTGGTAGGGAGCCTTGTCATACCTATGAGGTCCAGGTCATCTTGTAGCTAATCAATTATTCATTGTGCCTATTCTATCATGAGTAACCCCCTCTCCCACGCATCCTGAGTCATGGTGAAAACTCTAGCTTGCACTGGGGCTACCAGGGGGTCTTATGCTGCTTCGTATGCTATCATTTCTTCTCTGGACCTGAGGGCCCCTTGAGCCGATTGTTCTAGGACCATCACCTGTTCATCCAAGATCATGGATTTGAACCTGGTCATCTTGGGGTCAACCATCCTTGCCACCACTTCATCCCAGTCCTGGGAATTTTCTTTGAAGACTGCATCTTCAAATTTGTCGTGGGCATATGACCAACAAAACGAAACTTGTGAGGCATATTTTAAGACCAGACCCTTTGGGTCGTGTTTGTGGAATTGGCTAGTCTGGAATCAAAACTCCAATTGGCTCAGTCCTTCTTGCTTAGCTTGAGAGGTTTATTTCACCAAGTAGAAACCTACATGGAATCCATAAGGTATGAACACCCTTTTCTTATCTTTGACCAAAGTGGCATTGTAGCCTTGTAGGATGGTATAATAGAATATCTCCCCCACTACAGGACGGTCAGGGACATGCACAGGTAAAAGATGTGGTGCTCCAGTGGCCCCAAAAACCCTGATGTGGGTATCATGCTCATCCAGATAGGTATTGCGCTAAAAGAATAAAATAAATTCGTGTGATGAATTCATCATAGATTAGGGTGTAGGATTTTGTGTGCCTATTCTCCCATAAAATGTTGAAATATACATGGATCGAAAGTTCTGCAATGTTCCAGGTCAGGTTCATGTCGGCGAAGATGTGTCTAGCACATATAACATCCAGTAAATACGAAGCCATGCAGAAGGTTGGAGTCTCTCCTTATTTCAGTGTCTGGGCCTATTGTATGCATATGCTCAATTGCTTTGAAATGATGGCTCCCTAGTTGAAACCTCTCTCATAAATGACCACTATGTAAGTTAGAGGCATCCATGCCTCCAAAAATATTTTAGCAGTCCTTTTCCCCATACAATTGACAGATTAGAGCCATCAGGTAGATGCACGACTCCCTTAATTTGGCCATGTAGTTCCAGTTGGAGCTCCGGTTGGTGTACTTATTATATTGTCTCCACCATGAGGCCATCATACGGATGGTGTCGTGGTGCTTGTAGAATTTCACAACAAAATATTTATTCAGCTGCTCCTCGGGGTCTTGAAGTTTGTAATATTTTTGGACCTCCGCCAAAAGGAACACTCTGACACACTTGGAATTGTCATCATTAATCAAATTTTTTTGTGTCTGTGTGGTCAATGAGCCACTTCATGAGTTCTATGCAGGGGAACACCGGAGTTATTCTTGCTACCATGTGCAGGTATGATCTTCGAATATTTGGAAAAACTTCATCATCAAGAGTGCTCACATCTGTGTCACTATGCAGGATGTATTTCGATAATTCTTTCTGGATGATCCCCTTGAAGAGTTCCCCCCAATGTGGGAGTACTGCCTTCATCCTGGTTCTTGCCTCTGTGTCTCCAAAGGATGAAATTTGAGTGAAAACCTTCTTTGTAGATGTTTTAATGACTAGTTCTAGTCTTGGATAAAATTCTAATTGTTTTGCGGCGGCCCTTGGAGAAGAGCCTTCTCCTACCTCTGGTTCTTTCAGCTTGGGCATCGTTCACGATCGCCTTGTGGTTGGATTTCTTGGAGGCATTTTCCTACATTCGAAATAAAATATTTTAGAGACAATGTACAAAGCAACACAGGATAAGATATATATATAAAGTGTACGCATGAAAAATTCAAAGACTGGTACATACCTGTAAATCTTGCTAAACTTGGTTATTTTTTACTCACGGGATCTCTAGAGCTTTCAAATCACTCCTTTTGCTTCTTCGGATGCTCTAAAACTCCTTTATGTGTACAATGGTTTCGTTCACAATGGCTCAAGAGAATTTAAACTGAGGAAGAACTTACCTTGTCGTATCAACCATTTAATCTAGGTGATGAGTGGGATTCAAACAAATATTTCACCGAATCTCTGCAACTTCAATTCATCATGGGTTGATGATAGAGGCATGGAGGGTGATGTGTTCTATCGGTAATTTCAAACGGTTGTTTAGATTCACACATGAAGTAGAAACTAATGCGAGATTTGGAATTAATTAATCCATTAAATGCTCTGAATCTAAATGTATCTAGCATTAAAACGTCCTATTTTGTCTCTTTATTAGTGGGGGGATCGGGGATCGACAATGAGTTATGGAAATTTTAGTTGATATCCTTCTATGAAAAATCTTCGACGCCGATTGATTTCATCGTATTTTGTTGATGTGGAAAAATGGCTCGGAGGTGTGACCTGGATTTAAGGGACCAAGAATTACTCAAGGTAAACTTGGGTCATACGTTTCTCCAATCTGGAAAAGACACGTGGCGTTGAAGACCGGTTACTTAACTTGCGAGTATTATTCAGAGTCAGGACTTTCTTCAAGTTGTGCGTTCGAAACTGAACTTGGGATCGCCGATGCCGAAAAGGTATCGGGGATAAAACTATCACATATTTTTCTTTGGATTATCTTCTTCAAAAATTCTCGATGCTGAAAATATTTAGGAATCAATGATCGGGGAAAAATCTTTAACATGGTCGAAATGTTCATTTTTATTCAGTCTTCTTTGATTCTGAGAAGTGGATCAGGTATCGTCTATCGACGATATCGTTTCTTTCTTCCTTAACATTTTCTCCCTTCACCTTATACCGACGCCGAAGGGGATCGACTATCGATGATGTCCATAGGTGATACTTGTCATGAAACAAAATATTCCTTTCATTGATATTGGTGAAGATCGACGCTTGGAGACTGAGGTTTTACAAGTAATTCTTTTACACCTCTTAATTCCTTCCGATGCTGGATTTTGGAGCACGTCAGGTGAAGTGTTTTGGTTGTTTGATTCATTATTTAAGTGTTAATCCTCTTTGATTCATGGGGTTTTCATAAGTTATACAAACCTAAATAGCTAATGAGAGTCAAGAGAACAAGCCAGAAAAAACATTTTCTCAAAAGGAAATCGAATTCAGACAGCGCAAAAATCAAGTGGTACCCAAAAAGTGAAAAATTGACATAGGATTTTTAGGGTGTGTTGAGGGATCAACAAATGGCGACTTGCTAGGTGAAAGGAGAAAATCAGTTCCTTCCTCGAGCTCAGCTGATGCAAAATATGATTAGTAACTTAACTAGTTTTCATCAGATCTTGTTTTACCCTTGCATTCAAAATTTCCCCAGTTGATGCATCTAGGTTTGCCGGTGGGATTTTTAAACCTTTATTCTACCTTCTTTTCCTGTAACCTTGAATCATGCCCCTTTTTGAAAAGAGTATAGTAGATAATTCACTGGCACTAATCCTTTTAGTTACCCTTATTCATCTGCTATGGTGTTGCTCTGTTTCCAACGAGCATGCATAGCCACGGTGGAGTCACCCCAATGTCACAGACCTTTCTCTGCTACCAGTGAGCATCCATATCCATGACGAAGATATTTGCATACCCTCCCCTACTGTGCGCTCATTTGATATAGTTGACTTTATTTTGGCAGAATTCCCTAAGCGAGCAGGAGAAGAGGATGTCTGTTATTTGCAAAAAATGAGATGGTTCACTTAAACTCACTAGCTCTGTCTCTGAGGTGCATGTAGTCCTTTCCATATTATCGTCTTTCCCTTAAGGTTTTACCAGACCACTAAGCAGACACTTCTGCATTCTCCAAAGTTTTTCATTTGCACAGGTTAGATAGAGAAGCCCTTGAAACAATCACAAGTTCCTCAACGTTTCTTGTGTTTGTATGTAAGCGACGAGTTTAGGAAGAGAGTTCCCTATGTCGCATGATTTGAGGTCAAACATTGTCTTGCTAAACAAAATATTTCAAAATATCATAATAATGATCACAAAAGATAAAACAAAAAAGTATGAATGCAAAAAGATAAATCGACGCATAAAAAATAAACACAGTTTTTTTTTTTTTAATGAAAATATTGTTTAAGGGCTTGGCCACTCACTGAGAGAGCGTTAGATTCCCCCTTCAGATTTTGTAGTCGATATGTGCCTAACCCAATATTATTGGCCACCTGGAAAGGTCCGAGCCGTATATTTTGAAACTTAAAATATTTGCCTTTAGGCTCATTTGCTATGTCCCACTTTAGGACTAGGTCTCCTACTTCAAAATTCTTCTCTTTAGCCTTATGTTTATCAAACCACATTTTAACTATATGATGGTGGGCTATGAAATTTGATTTATATTTCTCCCTTTCTTGTTCTAACATGAGCAGGGTTTCAGTTCTTTGTTGTAATATTGATGAGGGTTTCGCTCTAGACTCCTGAGTAAGTTGAAGAGATGGAAGATATAGTATGTTCGAGAGAATGGATTTCTATCCATATACTAGAAAGTATGGGGAATTCCCTATAGCTTCCTTGGGTGTAAATCTACCTTCCCATAAGACGTTATGGAGTAGGTTATGCCAAATTCTCTGGTTGTCTACAACTATTTTCTTTAATATTCTTACCAAGTTCTTATTAGTTCTTTAATATTCGTTTCCCAGTGGATAATAGTTTACGGAGTATATAATTATGATTCCTTTGTATAGAGAAAACTTTTAATAGGGTGGAAGAAAATTAAGTTTCATTATAAAAAACAAGGACATAAGGGACATTGAACCTTATGATTAGTTGTTGTTCTATGAATTGGCTTACCACCTTCTCATTCACATGAGTGAGTGGGATGGCCTCTGCCCATTTCGTGAAATAATTGGTGGTAGTAATTATGTACTTATGTTGTTTTGAAGAACTCGATGTAATTTCTCCTATCATATCTAACCCCCATTTCTCAAAAAAGCATAGAAACGGTCACCAATTGGAGTGGGACAACTTCTCTCTTTTCCCTCCCAGCGCTTATTTGGCAAGTTTTACATTTTCTAGCATATGTGTGAGCATCTTTGAACAAAGTGGGCCAATAATAGCCAACTCTCGGTATCTTATGAGCAGTGGTATTTCCTGCAAAATTTCCATTGGCAGGGCCATCATAGAGCTCCTTCAGAACTTTGTCTGTATATTTACGTTCGAGACATCTTAAAAGTACCCCATCATAATTAACCCAAAAGAGTATCTAATTTATGAGGCGATATTGTGAGGATTTTAACCTAAGAGCTCTCCTTTCCCTAGGGTTTAGGTTTTCTAGGCAAGTCCCATGATGGAGGAGATAATTCAATTTCTTATGCCAAGACCCGTGTCTTGGGGAAATGTATGAAGCTTCACCAAACCATAATGCCATTTCATTCTCCCATCCGAGGTCTTCATTTCCTTGGTCTTGAGATTCGACTATCAGTTTACATAACCATTGTCCTTTAACCAATTTAGCAGGTTTTATATCTAGATCAAATTCTTGGACTACTTCCATCCAATTACCTCTTCTTTCCCCCATCTCTTGTTGAGTAAATAGGGATTAGAATGTGGGGTGAGGCATGATTACTTTGGTATGGTTCTTGAGGATGTAAGATCTGAAATGTTTTACTTCGTTATAAACCTCATAAGCTTGTTTATATATAGAAGGATAATTTAGTTCAGAACCTTAGAGGTTAGTGCTCATGAACGATATCAAGGCTTCTTTTTTGTCATCATCCATATGAGTTAATACTGTGAGTAACGATTGGTCAAGGGAAAAAGAATATAGGAAGAAATATTTGTTCAAATTGGGACTTCGTAGCACTGGGGCTTGAGAGATTGCAATTTTAATATTTCTTAAATCCTTATTTCATTCATCATCCCAGTTAAACTCAAAATCCTTACGAATCCTTTTTTGTAGGGGTTTGATAGTTTTCGCGAAATTGGGGGTGAATTTCCTCACAAAATTGATTTTCTTGAAGAACGACTGCATAGCCTTTTTGTTGTGAGGTAATGGAAGATGAGCTATAGCCTTAATTCTTTTTGGGTCTATGTGAATGTCTGCTTGAGATATAATGTGGCCTAACAACTTACCTTCCTCGACACCGAAAATAATTTCTTTAGGGTTTAAGGATATGCTGTATTTCCTACACCTTTCGAAAATCTGGGTTAAGTGTTGGATGTGATCTTCTATATTCTTTGAATACACAGTCATGTCATCCAAATAGACTACTAAACACTTGTTGATTAGTCCCCAAAATGATACATCAATGGCCCTCTGGAAGGTCGCTCTTCCATTGATTAACCCAAAAATCATGTTTTTGTAAGCGAAGGTTCCCCACTTGGTTCAGAAGGTAGTTTTCAAGTGGTCTTCTTCTGAATCTAGAACCTGGTTGTAACCTGAGAAACCATCTAGTAAGGAGAAAATTGCAGAGCCAAACACGGTCTGCAGGACTTGTTCCATTGATGGGACTAGGTAGTTTTCTTTTTCTGAATCTCTGTTGAGATTTTTGAAATCTACACATAGGCGAATCTCCCCAGACATTTTCCTTACAGGAACCAAATTTTCTACCCACGCAGAGTGTCTCACCTAGAAGATAATTTTTGCATCTAACAGTTTCTTTAACTCCTGACACATGAGAGGCTCTGGGGATGGGTGGTACTTCTAGAGCTTTTGTTGGAAGTGTTTTATTTCAGGCTTTAAAGGTATAGTGTGTTGAATGATATGGGTATCATAAGTTTTCATATCTCGGTACTGTTGAAACATTTATTTTTCTAAGCTTTAGACTTAAATCGATTTAATTCTTGTTAAATAAAGACAAAAGCACACTTGGATATCACCATTGATGAGGTCTTTCATTTGATACAATGATCCTAAGTTCTTGAAAGTTATGGAGCCGCCCACTAGTTAACGGGTCGAATCATTGAAAACGATCTTCAAAATATCAGGTTTCGGGGTTTTTCAGACCTAACCGTCCAACAGACCTAACAGTCCAACATGTAATGAATCTCAAATATCCCGACATGAGAAATCATGAAACTGCGATAAGTTTTAAGCCATGTTAATTAAATCATTAAAAATTATTAATACAAATTAATCACATCGTGACTTCGCAATTCGTAGATCCATGCCTCGAGCGATCACTAAAGTCCTAATATACGAAATTGCGAAACCAACTTAAATTAAACCAGATTAATTAAACAATTAATAATGATTAACGATAATTAAATCATATTGCACTTTCACGTTTCGGGGATCCTATATTGAACAACAACTCGAAATCCTGATACCCTAAGTCATGAAACCCTTAATTAATCATTATTAATTAACAGGTTAAACTCAATTAATATTAATTGATCAAATCATGATCTCACGATTCGGGGATCATAACTTGAAATGAAATAAGATCGCTCAGGACTCCAAACCCTGAAATGGATTAAAGGTTAAACATGATTAATTAATAGGATAAAACTTGAATTATTAACACCTTAAACAGTAATATCTTCCATAAAGTTTATGTTGGTTTGAAATACAAGTAAATTCAAATGATCTCTATGTTTTTCCCATATCACGAAATATCGACCATTAATGACATTAATAGCTGATTTAGGGAAATGATTTCAAATAATATCATTCTTTATCACTCAAATCTTTTGACTAAAGGAATTAAACACATTGTCAGAAAAAGTCTTCGTAGAATGATATGCTTAAGGCAGATGTTGATAGAGTGTTGATAGAGATTTCCTAACGAGATACTTTTTCCTATGTGTTTTCTGTGACAAATAGCAAGTTTTCTTTTTATAATTGCTACCATGCCACCACGAAAAGCAGCTAAAGCGACTAGTGAGGGTTCGAGCTAGAGTTTAGAGGTTATCTCTAATACCTCACCCACAAGCATAAACACAGTTAAAAACTAGATGGACTTATTCAATATCCTATAGTACAAGCTCATAAACTGCCTTGACGATTCAAGAAACAATGAAAAGGAGGACTTATCTATCATATAAAATATAGTTGCTAAGGCAGAGATGCATAAGGTAGCAACAAGGCTGAGTATTTTACCCTACAATGACATGATTAAATGGGCACTAGATCATGTAGATGTCCCAACTAGAACTATTTTCATCTCTCAGAAGGTGGTTATTGGTTCATTTTGGTTGGAACAGGTACAGGTGATGTATAAGTTGTCTCCAACATCAAACTTCACTTACAATACCAGTTTTCTAGAGAATTTTAGCAAGAAAGAGTGTGATCAATATGGGAAAAATATTTTGGATTTGATCAAGGACTGTTGCTCATGCCCCGAAAATTTCAGAGTTGATTCTCACGGCATATACTCAATCTCATCATTGCAACCACATTTCATGTATATATCCATGATGATGTGCAGACTATATGGAAAAGGGAACACAACCCATTTCTTCCTACCATGGGTACCCATTATACACATAGTGGTGAAGGGTTATTCTTTCGTCTGGGCCAAGATATTGTCGGACAGTCTGCCTAGTGAGGTTACAAGATACCAGGCAAAGAAATCCAAGGGGAAATCAACTTCATTTTTTATGTCAGCTTATATTATGGACTCCATCTGTTTCATGATGCCTTTCCCACTAATGGGCTAGAGCTGGACTCCAGGTAGCACATAACCAATTCATATTTATCATTCAAAACTCTAGGAAGACAAGGCAAAAAATTTCTTTTATGAAATTTGTAATTGGGTAGCTATGCCCATGCACATTGTTATTTTTGGCCTCCTAGAATTTCAGATACAGTCATGGCTAACCTGGATAAAGTGGCAGAATGGTATATCGAGGAGAACTTCTCTTACATCAGAGTGTTCGGTTGTTCACTTCCCCCATATGATTTACCTCAATTTCTACCAGATCGACTAGTATGCTGCGATGTCGCATGAAAAACTTTACTCGACGGGATTAGAAAAGAACTCAAAGCTGTGCAGAAAAAGGTATGGCCATATTTTCCCTTATATATTGGTGTATTTTCTTTATTGGATTTCAGCCACTCCAAAGTGGAAGTTGTGGAATTAGAAGAAATAAAACTGGTTAACATTGAATTTAAGAAACACAACCCACATAAGGTTGTGGGTAACCATATGGCCAGTTGCAATCTTAAAAAATATGAACATGAAGAATCCCCTCAGGACGAAGTGTTCCGAGGGGTGATATCTTACCAGGAGGTTCTGAACCGAGTTTGAGCCTTATCATTAGATAAAATGGTTGATTTTTATAACTTCCAAAAACACCAAAGGATTAGTCTTCCGAAAGTATTACAAGGGGAAAACCCAATATCTCCTGCTACACAACAAACAAAGACCCAGAATCCAAAAGTCGGAAGCTCTAGCAAACAAGAAGTCCCAAAAAACTCAGAGAATTTTGAGATCTTGACTCAAAAAAAGGATATCTCGACGATAGAGGTATCTGATGACCAGGCCAAAGATCAACTAAAAACATTAATGAAGCAAGGAGAAGATAGGCCACTATCTTCACCAGATAAATCAACTACAGATGAAACCAGAAAATAGTTATCCACAGAAATCGACAACCCTATTGAGAATGTCACATTGTTACAGTTCACTATAGGAAACCCAAATATGTAGGTAATACTCATAGGAGATATCACATCCATTTCTATTGAAGCTATACCTCCCTCCGATTTCTTTTTTGGTAAGAAAAGGAAAACTGTGGTGAAGAAAGAAATGCACCAGAAATAAGGTGCAATGGTAAAAAAACACAGAGTATTGTTGGATGGACAGAGTTTGGAAGATGAATATTTTTCTATAGAGGTAGTGGGATATTTGGGATCTTTTGCAACAACTAACCTATTATCAGTCGATAACCTAAAAGAAATACTGAAGCATAGAAATGAGAGGATAATTCAGTTGCAAAATCAAATAAGGAATGCATAAAATAATGTCAGAGAAGAAGTCAATAAAGGACTGGAACAGGGTAGAGCTAGTGATAAACAAGAAATCCAAATTCTCAAGTCTAGTCTTGATGAGATGGATAAGAATATGCAAGTGAGCGAAAGACAAACTGTCCAACAAGATGAGATTATAAAACAATTGCAAGACAAGGTCAGTTCCACTGAGAAAATGGTGGTGGATATAGCGTTGTTTGAAGATCAAGCGCTGGAGGTGCTAAAGAAACTGGAAAAATCTCAAAAAGGCCTACTCTCTAAAGTAAAAATCGTCCAAAATCATTCTTAGGTGATGGATGAAGCATTAAGTAATATTGTCTTAAGAGAGAGAGAGAGGCTATCGTTGCCCGAACTACCTTCCAAGAAGTGGTTATATCATCAGCAAAAGAAGGAAGAGCTATGGCATCTAGGTTGCCTATTTCAGAGAAAACCAGAGGTGATATTATACTAAATACTTGGGATTCAAACATAACCAAAGGTAGGAAAATGTCTAAGGAATTGAAAGAATCTTGTGAAGAATTTTTTTGTTCACTTAACAAAAATTTATTAGGCTTCGATAAAGAAGATAGTTCTAGAACACTGGGTCAAATTAATATAGCCAAACATCATCTTGACATTAAAAAAAATATGGAAGAAGAACAAGATGAAATATCATAGATAAAACAAGTTGATATTGCTCAAATAGATAGATGGATAGTGAAGCCTAATCTACAATTGAATTCTATTATTTCAGAGGATAGAGGGATAGAAGAGAGATTTCCTTAGCTGGAAAATAAATTATACATTTTCGAGGCGAATAACTTAACAGGGTCTTCCGGGTTAGTAGCCAAATTTGTGAGCAAGTGCATCAAATGTATTGAACAGGGAAAAGGTAGTACCTCCAGAAAAAAATGAATAAAATCTGTGCACATTATCTATTTTGGATATAGAAGACAGGAAAAGAAAACATTCATGCCATCATAATGAGAAGATCAAGAAGATTGCAAATGAAGCGTTTCAGTTTCCATATTTTGTAATTTTAATTATTCTAAAGATAGAGGAATTCCAACTGTTTGAGGTTGAGAACTTTTGTATAAATACATATTCGGAAGAATGGGCAAAGGTTTCTTCTTGGCGGTTGTAATTGAGAAATCTATCCTCATTGATAATTAATACGAGTGTAGACCAGAGATTCCATATTTTGTCTATTTGAGTTATGTGTTCTTTTTTCTTTCCATATTCCAGCATATTTTTCATATAGTTCCTTGATGAATTCCTAATCGCAATTTAGTACAACATCTACTGTGGTGATATTTCTTTCAGTTATCTGGTGACAAACAAATTTTCCTTTGTATTGGCTATTAGCAAATACAAGACCTGTGAGTAATTAGATTACTATATTTTATGCTTCATTAAAGGTTACATTATCTATTTTCTTCTTCTATAGCAGAGTAAGATTCTTCTATGATTGATGTCTTGCTTTGTTTAAGTAGCTTTATGTTTTTCTCTCATTACATTCATTATTTTCAAATTTAACTTAGACACGAAAAACGACCTCTGAGCTATTATACTATTAATTCATTTTAAGGATTTTTTCTCACTTAACTGAGATAGCAAAAGATAACTTTCAAACTTTCCTTATTTCCTGATGCCTAACATTGTTCTTTAAGCCTTAAGTACAAACTTAGGAACAACATCTTTTTGGCGCCATTGCCGGGGACGAAGAAACGGAGTGATTTTTCCCTGGGAGAATGACAATGGTAAGTTTCTCTCTTTGATAATGAACAAAGATTGAATACTGTTAGCAACATTTCTTGTAAGGTGGGTTAGAATGCAAAGGAGTGGGTTAAAAACCCAATTACCCTAAGTATCAGACTCAAAATGCGCATGTGGTAAGCGACAAGCAAATCTGGACGACAGGCATCCGCGCGCCCAGATCAATGGCGTACATGGAATTCCGGAGCCCCCTTGTCTTTCTACCTTTAAGATGAGGGGGGGGTTCGGAATCAAGGGCACACCTCTCCGACGACTGCGATTGGAGTGCCCGGATCAACTACGCGCGAGGCGATTCCAGACCCCCCTCGCCTTTATACCTTTAAGAAGAGGGGGGGGGTTCGGAATCGAGGGTGCATCTCTCCGACGGCTGTGATTAGAGCGCCCGGATAAATGGCGCATATGCAATCCAGACATCCTCTGTCTTTCTATGTTTAATCAACATGGGGCCCCCTCCCTATTGCGTCATCTTGCCATCTGTTCCCCACCTAACCATGCGATGAGGCTCACTCCATTTAGCCCCTTCCTCATCCTCCGACATCTGTCCATCTCCCCTCTTCTGGTCTGTGTGGTCCCTTTCCCATCTCATCATCCACTCACCACCTGCCATGTGTCCCGCTCCCTTTCATGTTAGCCTCCCACTAAAAACGTGTCCATTATATCTCATCTCCTGCCCCCCGCCACTTATTTCCTTTCGCCATGTGTCTTCCCCTCTAACCTCTCTCACACCTCATCACTTCATATCTCACCATCATAGTGTTGGCGCCACCACTCGCGTTATGCACCCCATCCTTCGCGCTGGCCTCCACGCCTATTCATCAGGCCATTCAGGTAATCCAGGTGGCAAAGCAAAGGGTCTTCCACATCGTAGAGGTGTCGAGTTGGCCGGGCCATCCTCAATCCCAAGGAAGCAGTTATTGAAGTAGTTGGTGGTGGTTATACATCGCCTCCGCCATAATGGGAAAGTCCGGCGATGAATTAAAGGCACGTCGATTCACCCATGGAATTGTCAGGAGTTCGACTGTGTCTTCCATAAGTTGCACGATCATTCAGAGATGGCAGCTATAGATTGTTAGAAGCCATGCAGATGCAATGTGTTTAATGCAACGTCTCAATTTTTGTTGTTGTTGTTTTCTTGAGTATATGAAGGCGTTTTCACCATTTTTGTAGGGGATCGATGGTTGAGCAGAGCTCCCGGTTGTAAAGATTTAATGAAGCACTAATACTCTGGTTATGTATGGAGTTTTGAGACTTCTTGCCTTATGAATGCCAGTTTCTTTTACGTCTTTGTTATACTGTGTTAGAACAGCTCAGAATTGGAGGGTCCAGTCGAGTTGTATCTATTATAGGATAATGTTGGATTGGATCACTGTAGTAGTTACGTTGTTTCTAATCAGTTCTTGTGATTTTCCTAGCGCTGAATGAATTGGAATTGGAGGATCTAGTCAAGTCCCCTTTTCAACTTCTTGAGACCCTGAACCAAGAGGATCTTGCATTCAAAGTCTTTCCACTGCAAACCACTAAAATCCTGTTTCCCGAAGTTGTTTGTTCACCTTTCTTATCAAGTATTCCACCTGATCATCTTTTAATCAACCCACTGGCTGAAGTTAGATCAAGACCTCCTTTGTCCTTTACATGCGAGACCCAGTCCCTGAGTTAGAGTGATATTTCCCCGAGTCTCTACCCATCTTATCATCCATTAAAAACTATCGTGACATAAAATTGATGGCTGTCGGGCTCTGCTTCTGAAAGCAATCCAGGAGTGACTTCCAACGCTAAGATTTCTGGCACCGTTGCCAGGGACAAAGTTGAATATTTTCCTAGGGATTGAACGACAACGATTAACTGATTCTGAAGGTGCATCAGATATCAAAATTATCAAGATTGCTACTGTGCACCTGGCGACTCCATTGTGACGACTCCACTATGGAGAACCCGTTGGGTTAGTTGTGGCTTCTAGCGGTAGACACATGCGGTCCCATCCACAGCTACCTCTGGCCACGCCTGAAGAAAATCCAGAGGTGATTATCAGAAAAGGGAAGCCCTCTCAAGGAGAAAGATTCGCCACTGAATCAGGTATTTCCCCACCTCCTTCTGTAAAAACTCCATTTTCTTATTCTTAGCTTCTTAGTCGTCCTTTCTCTGAGGTTTCCCATTTTCTGAATTTCGGGAGCGTTCCTGCTGAGTTTTCTCCTCTTGGTTTGGCATCAAAAAGAGAGATCCTTGTCACTCCCCCCTCCCTGGAAGCTGTGCCTCAGTATAGACCTCAGGCCTCAGAAGGTTTCACCACCCCTCCTTTTATTGCTACTACTGCACAGAGAGAAACATTTGCACATTCAGGTCCCTTAGCTCTCTCTCTGTTTTCTCCGTTGTCTCCTTCAAGAATTTATTTTCCGACATCTCCCATTCAAACTCCTTCTCTTCCAAGCTCTCCTCTACCTAATATTCCTATGGCTAGTGCTAATCCCCCTCTGAATACAATGGACACCATAGTCGCTGCTAGATATGCTCCCTTAATCCTACCCGATCCCATGAACCATCTCCCTGCTGAGGACTACTTGAACTACATGCCCAAGTTCACTGGAGAAGGGGACATAACTGCAGAAGAGCACTTGGCTGCTTTCTACAGTTATGCAGACAACCTAAACATTGAAAATGAAGATGTCTGGATGAGAGTCTTTGTCCAGAGACTGGATGGCGAGGTGAGGAAATGGTTTAGAGGATTGACCCCTAAATCTATTGCTGGAATTGAAGCCCTGGATAGTGTTTTCTTGAGGCAGTGGGGAGATAGGAAGGATTTCATGTATTACATGATTGAGTTTGGGTCCCTGAAGAAAATGGAAGGAGATTCTGTTTTCGACTTCTCCAAAAGATTCAATAAGATGTATAACAAGATTCCCGCTGAAATAAAGCCTTCAGAAGCCTCAGCCAAGATTTCTTATGCTGGTGCATTTGACCCTGATTTCTGTCTTTTGTTGAGAGAAAGAAGATCCACCTCCCTAGCTCAAATGCAAGATGTGGCTATAGAAGTGGAACCCAATGTATTAGCAGCTAACAGACTGAGGGACAAGACCGACGCAGACAGAAGAAAGGGAAGGTCCGAAGCCTCAACTTCTGGCTCATCATCGCCCCACACTCAAGTGGATGAACTGACCAAGATGATGAAGTTTCTATCTGAAGAGATGGAGAGACTGAAGGTGTAAAGGAGGCAAGAGTATAAGGGCCCTCAAAGTTCCGAAAACAAAGGAGGTTTTAGGAGGCCAAACAATATTTCTCCCCCGACTATGCACAGATAAAGGGGAAGAGACAGAGTAGACCAAAGAATTCAGGCCCCCTTACAGAACAATTTTGTGGCCAAAGATGAAGAAGGGGAAACATATGAGCTTGAGCCTAAGATCCATTTCTTCGGAGAGACTCCCCCTTTCCCTCATATGACTCAATCAACATACGAGGAGTCTCTCATG
Source organism: Picea glauca (assembly GCA_000966675.3). NCBI lineage: Eukaryota > Viridiplantae > Streptophyta > Pinopsida > Pinales > Pinaceae > Picea > Picea glauca. Next base: position 541,342 of record JZKD02S1410415.1, read on the forward strand.
AACAGTCAGCTAAATGAATTGAGCAAGGGAGACAAGGTTAGGGGCGTCCGAGGCAGGTATAACCTGAGGTCCGACAAAAAGACAGCATCACCTGATATTCTTGAGAAGTCCACTAGAATAGAGAAACCTGCTAATCAAGTAGCAGACGCTCACAGAGGTAAGAAGGCCCAACCCCCGGCTCCTATTATTTAGAATCATGTTCTTGAAATAAGAGAAAGTCCAAAGCCTACATCTTCTTTTAATTTCGAGAATGAAATTCAAAAGATCAGAATCCCTGTGCCCCTCACCGAGCTAATTAAACATGGAGAATTCAAAAAACTCTGCTCTGAGCTTTTATAGTCTGAAGCCTCATGCCTTCCCACAGACTCCATAAACCTCCAAGATGAAAAGCCAACAGTTGTCCTAGGTCCCATGGTAGAAGATAGAGATGATTCATCCCCTCCCTTCTACACATCCC
>JZKD02S1410415.1:542665-557186 GCA_000966675.3 Picea glauca
GCTTAGATAGATTTGAAAGAAATTCAGTGTCCATGATAAGCACTTTTCTGTCTAGGGTTAAGGTCAAACCTTAGAGGTCGATCTACTTGTCCGCAGGCAGATTTTCCTACAACAGCCTGTTCCCGAGAAGGCGCTGGAGCTGGAGTGGTTTTTGTGTCACCTTCTCAGGAGGCCATATCCCTGTCATATAAGATGGAATTCGAAACCACTAACAATGTGGTAGAGTATGAAGCTCTTATCCTAGGATTAAGAGCTGCAAGGGAAATGGGAATTCAGGAGGTAGTAGTGTTCGAAGATGCCGAGTTGGTAAGTCCAACAGATCAGAAGCGCTTATCAGGCCAAGCATCCTCAACTCAGGAGTTACAAAAATGAGGTATGGGACCTAGTTGACAGTTTCTTCTCAGCGTTTAACATTTCTTTCATCCCAAGAGAGGAGAACAAAGTGGCAGATTCCTTGGCTACATCAGCAAGCATTTTCAAAGTACCCATGCCGCCCAAACTGAGGTATGATGTAGAAGTAAAATACAGGCCCTCCATACCTGACAATGTCAAACATTGGAAGGTGTTTGAGGATGATCTCGAGATCAAAAAGTTCTTGGAGACTATCGAAGAGTTTTCAGAGATGCATATTGAGCAAGATTCCACCTCTAAGGAAAGGTTTGATGGGGGCAAGTTGCTGAGTAAAATAGAAAAGTGTGACATTATTTAGTTGCCTAGCAATCACATCCCGAGGGGACTGGTCCCATTAGAGAGATTGTTGGATGGGAACGATGTGGCAGTAAAGGGGAGAGTTTCAGGTGATGATGCTGACACAACTGAGTGCAACATTGGAACACCAGAGGAGCCTAAGTTTGTCAAGTTGTCAAGGAGTTTGACCAAGGAGCAGAGGGTTGAATATACCAAGTTGTTGAGAGAGTTTGCTGATGTGTTTGCATGGACCTACGAAGACCTCAAGACGTATGACAATCGGTCATTGAGCACAAGATCCCACTGAAAGAAGAGGCTAAGCCATTCAAGCAAAAGCTGAGGCAGATAAATCCCATGTTACTACCTGTCATGGAGAAAGAAGTGAAGAAGCTGCTAGATGCCCAAATCATTGTCCCCTTGAGATATTTCGATTGGGTGGCCAATTTGGTCCCGGTAAGAAAGAAAAGTGGGGAAATCAGACTCTGTGTTGATTTCAGGAACCTAAATAGGAGTTCGAGGAAAGACAATTATCCCCTGCCCAACATGGAGCACATATTGCAGAAGGTCACTGGTGCATCTAGAATATCCATGATTGATGGCTTCTCTGGTTACAATCAGAATCAGTCATGCCTGAGGATAGGGAAAAAATGGCCTTCACCACTCCTTGGGGCACATTCATGTATGCCAAAATGCCCTTCGGACTGATGAATGCAGGAGAAACATTCCAGCGAGCCATGGACATAGCCTTCACTGGGGAGAAAGACCAATTCGTGGTAATCTATCTAGATGACATCACAGTCTTCTCCAAGACAGACAAGGAGCATTGCTGCCACTTGAAGAGGGTTTTCCTGAAGTGTCGAAGGTTTGGCCTGTCTTTAAACCCCAAGAAATCTGTGTTCGCTATGAAGGAAGGGAAGCTATTAGGCCATATAGTGTCAACAGAGGGAGTAAGAATTGACCCTAGCAGGGTAGAAGCACTTCAGACCCTGTCACTTCCCAGGTCTAAGAAGGAAGTTCAGGCCTTTTTGGGGAAGATAAATTTTCTGAGGAGATTTGTCTCAAATTTTGTTGAGTTGGTGAAACACATCATATCCATGCTCAGGAAGGGAAATGAAGTGAAATGGACTACCGAACCCAGGGAATATTTTGTCCAAATAAAGAGGACGTTGACTGAGGCACCTGTGCTAATCAGTCCTGATTATTCTAAAGATTTCTTGATTTGTTCTTTTGCTTCCTGTGATACAGTAGTAGCAGTCTTGTTGCAGAAAAATGAGCAAGGGCCAGAGCAACCGATTTCCTTCTTTAGTAAGGAATTGAGAGATGCAGAACTCCAGTACGAGATCATGGAGAAGAAGGCTTATGCCTTGGTGAAAGCCCTCAAAGCTTTCAGAGTCTATGTCTTGCACTCAAAGATCACTGCATACATTCCTTCTGCCTCTGTGAAGGACATCCTCATACAGCCTGACATAGACAGGAGAAGAGGTAAATGGATTGCCAAGATCTTGGAATTTGACCTAGAGATTAAGCCCACCAAATTGATAAAGGGGCAAGGTTTAGCCAAGTTGCTGGCCGAATCCAATTTCAAAGCCTTGGGAATTAACTTCATCAACGAGCAAGCTGAGTCATCCAACGAGCATTTCCAGAGTGCCTTATCACTAGAAACATGCGCATGGTACAAGGATATCTTGTATTTTCTGCAAGAATTGAGGCCTCCTGATGGAATGGAAAAGAGCAAGGCGAGAGCTTTAAAGCTCAAGGCGGTAAGATATTGCCTCATCGACCAAACCTTGTACTAGAAAGACCCTTTAGGGGTATTTTTAAGGTGCCTGGACCCACAAGAATCCCAACAAGTTACATTTGATTTCCACAGTGGCCTTTGTGGGGGTCATCATTTCTGGAAGACCACAACCCACAAGATCCTCTGAGCTAGGTATTACTGACCCACTTTATTCCTTGATGTCTGCATAGAAATGAGAGCTTTCATCAAATGCTAGAAGTTCTCAGGAAAGAAACAGCTCAAATCTCTTCCATTAAAGCCTGTAGTAGTTTCGGTACCCTTTCAGCAGTGGGGAATGGACTTCATTGGAGAAATTCATCCTCCCTCAAGTGGCCAGCACAGATGGATCCTGACTGCGACAGACTATTTCACCAAATGGATGGAAGTTGTCCCCACCAGGATCACTTCCCACAAAGTAATTATCAACCTCCTGGAGGATATCATAGCCATATTTAGCTTCCCTAGCAGAATTGTCACTAATAACACCACCCCCTTTAGGTCTAAGCCTCTAGTCAAGTTCTGCAAATAGTTTGAGATTTCACTGATTCACTCTACTCCCTATTATCCTCAAGGAAATGGACTGGCGGAATCTTCCAATAAAAGTCTGATCAAGCTCATTAAGAAATTAGTGGAAGACAATAAAAGGTCTTGGGATTCAAAGCTCAAATTTTCTCTATGGGCTGACCGAGTGACAATGAAGAAGTCCCTAGGCATCTCACCCTTCCAACTTGTTTACAGAGCAGAGGTCGTTTTCCCTACTCAGCTCGCCTTATCTGTGGAAAAATTCCTCCAGGACCTTGAAGGAGAGCCTGACAACATGGTCAGAAGGATTCATCAGATAGTGGAAGTGCAACAGATCAGAGAGCATGTCATGAACAGGGCCTACGATCATCAGCAAAAGATCAAGCAGGCTTTTGACAGGACGAGCAAAAAGAAAGAATTCGAGCTGGGTGATCTGGTGCTCAAATGGGATGCACCTAGGCAGGAAAAGGGCAAGCACAGTAAGTTTGATGCCCTCTGGTTTGGGCCTTTCAATATCCTTGAAGTATTTTCAAACAACACTTGCAGGTTGCAGGATATGGAAGGAAAATAAGTTTTTAGTGGCCTAGTAAATGGGCATTTCTTGAAAAAATGTTTTTTATGAGCCACAGTCGGCTCTTTTGTTTTTGTAAATATTGTTTTTGTTTTCAGCTCAATAAATGACTCCATATCCCAACCGCAAGGCACTGAATCTGCAAAAATGTTCTTAGAGCATCATAGGGACAACTCTATCCCCCATGGAGCCTAATGTTAGCAAAATTTCTTGTAAGGTGGGTTAGAATGCAAAGGAGTGGGTTAAAAACCCACTTACCCTAAGTATCGGACTCAAAATGCGCATGTGGTAAGCGACAAGCAAATCTGGACGACAGGCATCCGCGCGCCCAGATCAACGACGTACATGGAATTCCAGATCCCCCCCACCTTTCTACCTTTAAGCAGAGGGGGGGGAGTCCGAAATCAGGGGCACATGTCTCCGACGGCTGCGATTGGAGTGCCTGAATCAACGGTGTGCGAGGCGATTCCGCACACCCCCCACCTTTCTACCTTTAAGCAGAGGGGGGGGTCCGAAATCGAGGGTGCATCTCTCCGATGGCTGCAATTAGAGAGCCCAGATCAATGGCGCATATGCAATCCAGACATCCTCTATCTTTCTGTGTTTAATTAGCATGGGGCCCCCTCCCTGTCGTGTCATCTTACCATCTGTTCCCCACCTGACCGTGCGATGAGGCTCACTCCATTTAGCCCCTTCCTCATCCTCCGACATCTATCCATCTCCCCTCTTCTGGTCCGTGTGGTCCCTTTCCCATCTCATCATCCACTCACCACCTTCCATGTGTCCTGCTCCCTTTCACATCATCCTCCCACTAAAAACATGTCCATTATATCTCATCTCCTTCCCCCCCCCTGCTTATTTCCTTCTTCCATGTGTCTTCCCCTGTAACCTCTCTCACACCTCATCACTTCATATCTCACCATCATAGTGTTGGCGCCACCACTCCCATTATGTGCCCCATCCTTCGTGCTAGCCTCCACTCCTATTCATCAGGCCATTCAGGTAATCCAGGTGGCAAAGCGAAGGGTCTTCCACATCGCAGAGGTGTCGAGTTGGCCGGGCCTTCCTCAATCCCAATGAAGCAGTTATTGAAGTAGTTGGTGGTGGTTAGACATCACCTCCGCCATAATGGGAAGTCCGACGATGAATTAAAGGCACATCGATTCACCCACGAAACTGTCAGGAGTTCGATTGCATCTACCATAAGTTGCACGATCATTCAGAGACAGCAGCTGCAGATTGTCAGAAGCCATGGAGACGCAATGTGTTTAATGAAATGTCTCGATTTTTGTTGTTGTTGTTTTCTTGAGTATATGAAGGCGTTTTCACCATTTTTGTAGGGGATCGATGGTTGAGAAGAGCTCCCGGTTGTAAAGCTTTAATGAAGCATTGATACTCTGGTTATGTATGGACTTTTGAGACTTCTTGCCTTATGAATGCCAGTTTCTTTTACGTCTTTGTTATACTGTGTTAGAACAACTCAGAATTGGAGGGTCCAGTCGAGTTGTAGCTGTTATAGGATAATGTTGGATTGGATCATTGTAGTAGTTATGTTGTTTCTAATCAGTTCTTGTGATTTTCCCAGCGCTGAATGAATTGGAATTGGAGGATCCAGTCAAGTCCCCTTTTCAACTTCTTGAGACCCTGAACCAAGAGGATCTTTCATTCAGAGTCTTTCCTCTACAAACCACTGAAATCCTATTGCCCGAAGTTGTTTGTTCACCTTTCTTATCAAGTCTTCCACTTGATCATCTTTTAATCAACCCACTGGATGAAGTTATATCAAGACCTCCTTTGTCCTTTACATGCGAGACCCAGTCCTTGAGTTAGAGTGATATTTCCCCGAGTCTCTACCCATCTGATCATCCATTAAAAACTATCGTGACATAAAAATGATGGGTGTCAGGATCTTCTCCTGCAAGCAATCCAGGAGTGACTTCTGATGCTAACAAATACATTATAAGGTTTTATTTTTATTTTTCACTTGGAGACTCCACAATTAATAAAATGGCATTCGGTCAAAGGAATACTAGACAAAACCCTGATGATAGGAAGACCATGCCTATTTCTGACCCTGAAAAAAAATTAAAACCAAGGGGATGCCTTAAGAAAACCACTGCGCCTACTAGTAAATTTTACCAACCTAAACCCACACTGTCTAATGCTAAGGTTCCACTTGAATCGTTAACTCCGCAAGAAGTTTCCACCCAAATCGTTTTCGGAGAAACGCCGACTGATAGAATTGAAGCCAAAATCATAAACCCCAAATTGTTTTTATCCAAGATAAAGGTCGAAACTGATTCAACTACCCCTTTCGCTAATAAAGGTAAAGGGATCATCTGAATACCTAATTTGATTGATATTCCATCAGTTCTCAAAGTAAAGATTCCAACTTCCCGAAGTATTTAAGAATATATTTTACACTTTGATTCGACTCCCGCTGGTTCTCCTGTTTATATATCCTGCAAATCTGAAGAACCTAGTCATTGTCTCTCGTTTCCCTACTTTCCAGTTTTTCTGTCTCCTGACAATCAGTTCCCAGAATCTCTTTCGTGTCATCCCAAAGTAACCGAGAAGTCACTACACATATTTGAAAACTCCCTCTACAATATCCAAGTCTCATCCCCTATATTACCAATGGTAGTTGTCGGTGGAGGTGGTGTCGGAGGTGGTGACAGAGGTGGCAGAGGTGGAGGAGGGAACGGTGCAGGAGGAGGAGGAGGTGGTCAAGGGCCACCCCCAACTCCTAGAATCTTCGCTAAAGTAGCTGCTAGATATGATTTTTTGGTCCTCCTAGTTCCCCAAACTATATGAAAAATCTTCCAAAGTTCACAAGAGAGGGAGACCTAACCACGACTGAACATATAAATTTCTTTGATCAATTCGCCAATATCCTTGACCTCGAGCATGAAGACATCTATTCAAGGCTCCTGGTTCAAACCTTCGAAGGACATCTGAGAACCTGGTTCCGAGGACTACTGACAGGTTCAATAGGATCATATGACGAGTTATAAAGTGCATTTTTCAGACAATGGGGAGAAAGAAAAGACCACCTTTATTATTTAACTGATTTTGGAGCTTTAAGAAAGAAAAATTCAGAAACAGTTCTTGAATTCACAAAAAGATTTAATAAATTATATAACAAGATCCCAACTGATGTTAAACCTTCCCAACTTGCATCAAAAGTAACTTTATGATCCCCTCATGTACTAAGTATTGGATGTAGTGCATGTGGATCTCGATGTGCTTCATCCACTACCTATGAAATAGATCTTTGTAGAACTTCAAAGTTCTATGGTTGTCACGACAGATGACGATCGACCGATGAAGCTGAATGCCCAACTCAATGAGAAAATGTTGTAGCCACATAGCCTTAATGGTTATGTTAACTACCCCTTTGTAATTTGTCTCGACTGAAGATAGAGCAATGACAGCTTGCTTCTTGATCGACCAACAGATAGGCCCAAAACCAAGACTAAGTGAGTAATCAGATGTGGACTTGCGATCAATGTTATCATCAACCCACTTAGAATCAGTAAACCTAATCAGATCTAATGTAGAGTCTTCTGCATAATGAATCCCAAAGGTGATGGCGCCCTATATGTATTGAAGGATACTCTTTGCAACCTTCCAATGTATCTCATGCATCTCCTGCATGAACCTGGAAACTGCACCAATTGCATATGAGCGGTATGGTATGGAGTGTGTGAGATAAAACAAGATCCCCACTAGTTGTATGTACAGTGTGTTGTAAACTAGTGGAGTCTCCCTACCATCCTCAAGTTTGACTCCTGATAGGAAAGGAGTCGGAGCAGAATTGCAGTCTGCCATGTGAAATCTCTCAAGGAGATCTCGTGCATACTTGGCCTGAGACAGTTTGATGTCTGATGCATATTTATTGATCTCAAGTCCAAGGAACAAGTGTAGTGGACCCATGTTCGTCATCAAAAACTTGTCATGTAGAATTCTCTTGACTGTAGCAATCGCTAAAGTCGAGCACCCGATGATCAAAAAATCATCGACATACAATACTAAAAGTAGAAGTGAATCAACCATCTTGAGCATGTAGACATTCGGGTCTGATTTACAATGTACAAATTTCTTTGACAACAGGTATGAGTCCATATTGACATACCATGCCCTCAGAGCCTACTTAAGGTCATAAAGTGACTTCTTCAGTCGACAGACCAAATATGAGTCCTGCATAAATCCCTAGGGTTTCTCCATGTAGATCTCCTTAGAGAGATCACCATGAAGAAATGCATTCTTTACGTTCTTTTGATGGACTTACCATCCCTTGGCTACCACAATAGAAAGTGACAATCATATGGAATCCATCTTTGCTACTGGAGTGAAGGTCTCATCATAGTCAATACCATGAACCTGTTGAAAGCCTTTGGTGAAAATATTGGATTTCTATCTGCTGATCTATCCATCTATTGTGCTCTTGGTCCTGTAGACCCATCTGCATCTGACAAGTTTCCTCCCAAAAGGAAGGGGAACCAGATCCCAAGTCTGGTTCTCGAGGAGGGAGTTACCTGCATGGTAGATTACCAAAAGGGGTTTCTAGTAGCCTTGCCATAAGACTGTGGATCTGAAGACTAAACCAAGAAAATATGCCTGGAGGGAAATAGTTTAGTGGTAGTGAGTGCAACAAGAGGCTCCTTGAAATCATATAGAGTCCTCCTAGTATTAGCTATATCACCAACGAGATCCCCTGCATCCTGAAGAGTAGTATTGCCCACTTGAGCCTCTACTCTAGATTTGCAACAACATCTAGATGCTCTGAATTTGCATCTAACTTTACCGACTCTGAATCTAAATCATATGAGTCCTTTGAATTAGAACTCTCGTCTAAGAAAGAGTCGGCATGTGCATGCTCATCATCTTGGATAGGTGGAAGAGTGAAGGTGCCTACATGCGGCTGTTAAGGTACATGTGAGAAACTTTCCTTGAATTGGACACTATGCTCAATGATGAGACGGTCTAAGGAAACATCAATAAGCTGATATCCCTTCACACCATCAAGTATCCAACAAAAATGCACTCAGTTCTCTATGGATCAAGTTCCTTCCTCTTTTCAGAGGGAATCCTAGCCCATGCACGTGAACCAAAAATGCGAAAGTCGGTCACTTCCAGTTTGAGGCCGCTCCAAGCCTCGTAGGGGGTCTTATCCTTAACAGATCTATGGGGAGATCTGTTTTGGATTTTTGTTGGACAATTAAGTGCTTCAACCCATAGTCTTTGTGGTAGTGACTTTGCATGCAACATGCAAGATGCAATCTCCTTTAGAGATCAATTTTTCCGCTCAACAACTCTGTTTCACTGCGGAGTATAGGGAACTCTGTGCTGCAACTAAATCCCTACCTCATGGAAAATGTTATGGATCTCATGATTTACATACTCTCCCTCGTTATCAATTCAGATAACTTTGATCTTCTTTTCGAACTATGTCTCAACCAAGGCTTTGAAATCTTTGAGGTGTTGAAAGACCTCGTATTTTTACCTGAGAAAGTAGATCCAAGTAAAACGTGAGAAATCATCAACAAAAATGAGAGAAAAACTTTCTTTGTTGATGGATGAATGTGGAAAAGAACCCATAAGGTCACTGTGGATCATATCTAAAGGTGCAGAAGCTCTCTAAGACTTTCCCTTTTTGAATTTCTCTTGAGGGTGTTTCCCGAGAACACATCCCTCACACACTCCCTTGGAGAAATGGATGTATGATATACCATCAACCAATATGTTCTTGTTGAGTTGTTGCATGTATCTAAAATTCAAATGTCCAAACCTTTCATGCCATATCCTACTAATTTCATCAGCGTGAGTAAGCAGTAAAGAAGAATCAGATTCAATGAATTAAGAAAAAGTATACAATATAGACTGATGATTTACCTCACCGGTAGCAACCATGAATTTGGTTTGCATGTTGTAGAGTGAATATGAATTTATTTATGGTGATGGAATTCATTATCTGATACATGGAGAGAAGGTTGACAGAAAGTTTGGGAACGTGCAACACATTCTCGAAGCTTCCATTAGTGAGTTCAATCCTTCCTTTATCGGTGACTTTGACAGAAGATTTGTCCCCCATCAGAACAAGAGGACCTTTTCATGCATCCAAAGAAGAATATACTTCTTTTGAGGAAGCCATGTGATGTGATGCTTCTGAATCTACTATCCAAGCATTAGGAGAGGAGTTGATGGAAATCAAGGCATGGTTGGAGTTTCCTTTCTTGGAATTTACATATTATCTCTTCTTCTTCTTTGCACCCTCGGGGATGTGATATCGAAGTTTGTTTTCCTAAAGTATTTGAGACATTGGATCTATTTTTTTTTGCATGCATGCGGATTCCAAATGGAATCCTTTGTGACAGTACATTCTTTTCTCCCCTTTTCTTCCCTTTTCCCCTTTGGATATAAAGGCATCAGTGAATATTTTTGTGTACCCTTACTTCTTCGTATGTGCATGACATTTATGTTTATGTTTATATTTAGATTTATGATATTTTTGGCTGCCATATTGCACAATGAGTGCATGTGCATTTGTGCCTTTGATTTTTCCCATTTTGATGAGCTTGGTTTTCTCTTGTGTCAGGGCTTAGATAAAATCCTCAAGAGAAGGCATCTTCCAAGTGGCTCCTGAGGTGAATCTGACATAATGGAATGTGGATATGAATACAAATAATTCAGGACCAATCTTGGAGAGAATGGTGAGAACCATTTGTTTCTCCTCCTTCGATTTATCAACCCCGCAAGCTTTGAGTTTCTATAGTAAATCCTTGAATTTTGTAAAGAAATCTTGGATATTGTCGAAGATTTTTAGATCCAATGTGAGAAGATCCACCTCCATAATGTGTCCCTTGATCTCATCCTATTTTCCAAAGATCCCTTCCAAGGTGGTCCAGGATTCATTGGGTGTCTTATAGGAAGATATATGAAAAAGGAGATCGAGATAAATAAGACTGCAAATTGTTCTGAGTGCCTCATCCATGCGATTTAAGTAATTGGATTTTCCTATGGCTAATGTCGGTTTTGTATATGTATTCAAGGTTAACCTATATAACCCTATGGTTCGTATATGTATGGATATTTTCTCCTTCCATGGAAAATAGTTGTAAGGTGTAAGAATGAATTCTTTTTGGAAATCCATCTTTTCACTGTCTTCAATCTCTTGTACCTGCAAACATTTTTGGTGTAGATTTTTATTAGCAATATGTCATATTTGATACCATGTAAATGTGTTGAACCTACATAGAATAGATCTATCTAAAAAATAATACACATTTTCAGAGACAATTGGAGAAATAAGAAGGAGAGAAAGAATGAAAGAATTCTCATTAACTGTTGTGAATAATGAATAATTTACACATGATATACTCTGTATAACTCAATGAGTGCACACTGGAGGAGAACAAATGTGCCATAGTGGTGGTATAGAGTGATCTGGACACACACCAATAGTTACAGGAGTGAACAACCACCTAGTCTAGTCTCTCGAGAAGTTACGAGAGTGAATTGCCACCTAGTTGAGTTAACTAGTCAACTAATCTCCAGTTAACTGACTTAACAGAGAGTAGTGAGGAGTTAAATCAAGGAATCAAGGGTAATGAGCCAGTATGGTGATGATACCAAGTCAAGATCAAATTATCATGGTGATGATCCCAATGTTGCATGGTGACAAAACCAATATAGCATCTAAACTCAACTCAACTAGTCAAACTGAAGTTTCAACTAAAAGAGAATATTCTCCAGGTGAAATATTCTCCCCTAAAATATAAGAGACTAGATAATGACTAATTATGACTAATAAAAAAGGAAAAAACTTAGGAAAAAGAAATCCTAGGTGTGTGTGAAGTAACTCCAACACTGTCTTGGGAATGACTGGCCATGCATGTGGGTTGTTTTGAATCTACAGGTTGTCTGAAATATTATGTGAAATATGTATTCAAACATTCATTCTTCAGGCCCTCCTTCTAGTGCCAATTCTGTCGAGGGGTCCTAAATCCCTTTAACTAAAAAACAGGAACCAAACCCGCCACCGAGGCCCAATTAGACTCTGCTGCATTTAATAGTGGAAGGGTTCTTCAGATATTGTGATCCAACCAAAATAATTGATGGTCTTTACATTTTCTCATGAAGGTTTTCTCCTTCGATTCAGAAGTTCTCTTTTTGTATTTTCTCTCAGGTAGGACTGATGTAAGGTAAAGCCGGTGTAAACCAACCAAGTGACAAAGTGGGAACAATATTAACTAATGGAGAAGAGGTTGAGCTTGGGATAACCCTTTACTCTAGCATGAAGACATTGATCGTCTACCACAAGCCTAATATTAATACATTAACGTTGCGAGTATTCCAATTACTGACTGAGATATGATTTATTAGAAGAAAACACGCATGCGATAAATGATGGCAAGCAAAATAATTCATTTAACTCTAATCATCAATCACATAATAACACAACGATTTTTATTCATCATTAAAGAAAGAACTGTAAAACATTGCACCATATAACTTATCAATAGATTTAGTAGCTCTTACTTGTTACAACATCCATTCATGATAAGAAATAAGAAATAATTCTTCTCCACATCCATTCATACATGCATTTGATGAAAAAACAAACTTGTCTCTAGTCCAAAAAGGACTTCTCAATTAAAGGAAGCTCCGAAATAGTTCTTAACAAAACCAAAAAATGAGGGTCTTTACAGCAACCATCGACTCTCGCTAATAGGTTGATCCTCCTATTTATAACATAATATTAACTAAAAATAACTACTAAAGTGCAACTAAGTAAAACAAAACTCGCCACATGGCATTCTCTTCTATCATTTTTTATAAGAGTCATCTCAAGATATCACTTAAGTGGGTGACTCTTCTTGTACTCCAACCACTTGATGAATAGATCCTCGCAAGTCTTGGCGTATGGGAATCTATGTTGTTCCATTGGGACCGAGTGAATCTCTCTATCTATCGCTTCTACCAGATACTTGACTATACTGGCACTTAACTTTTGCAACATAGACAAATCTTTGATCGGGTGCTCCATAAACTATTGCACCTGACCTGGCACCATGTCTGTGACCTTTTCTATTTCCTCGGCCCATGATGAGTATTTCTCAACGTGTGGTTTAGCTATGTTGTGCAAGTAGACAAAGTCATCGGGTGTACCAAACTCATGGAGTCTGATATCTTTCATCACCCAGTTGACTTTTATCCAACTTTTCTCACACTTGGCCCATTTATCTTGGATTTCTTGGTGAGTTTCCCGAGACATTTTTACCCAATACTCAGTCGATTTCCTTATGCGGTTGATGTTTCTTTCTCTTAGCACCCGGATACCGTGATCTTTGTTGTCTTGGCCCTTTTGCATTGTGATGATATAATCGATTCTTTCCAAATATTGTTGCACTTTCTCATACCACCTCTCCATATTTTTTCACGTGGCCAGTGCCATGAGGGTGTCTTCTTGTAGCTCAATTATCCTGGCAGTGAATAAGTGTCATTCATTTGTAAAATTTTTGTAGGCCTCCTTGAATTTGCTCCTTAGGTACACCACAACCTGTGTGGTGTCCTGGTAATATTTCTCCAAATGGCGCAAATATTCCAATTCCTTTAAAGAAACAACCAACACCTCTTCATCCTTTTTTGATCTGTCAAAGGTGGCATCTACGATAGACATCCCTATGCTGATAAGTTCATATGTTTTTGCATGCTCCGTGTTAATCAAATTTTCCTCAGTAGTGATGAGGATGGAGCGATCTAAAGTGATCCTCCTCTTCTTAGTGGTTCTCTGGATGATAGCTTTCCTTTTCCGGTCATAAGAAATGGAATGTATGTCGGCTACTTCATCCACGGGTTCAAGTATTTTCTGATATCCCCAGGTGAGTGTATTCCCCAGACTCCCAATGGTATATATTTGTTCAAGACTAGGTTCTTGAACTTCCTCCCTGTGTTCTGAAGGCCCGAATTCTATTTGTCGCTCATCGGGGAGTTCATAATTGATTGAAATTGAGGAATCGGGGGTAATCTCGATACTTACTTAATCTTCGGCAGTTGGGACACTGATTTCCTGCTATGGAGCTTCTTCCTTTTGTTTTCCTGACCCTGGCTCACCCTTTAGACTATCTTCTTGGGTTTTCAGTGCATTAGGTAGCTCAGTGTCTAAGACACTCTTGACTTCTTGTTCCTTCTATGGAACCCCCTAAATTTGAGCATCGAGAACTGGAGAAGATGTCTTCTCTAGTTCCTTCTCCTCTTCTATATGTACAAGGGTCACAAGGGATACCTCTGGGATATCATCATCATCATATATTTTTATTAGTTCGCTTAAGGGGTTTGGTGCACTTTCTCTCCCTGATGTTACGATTGTCTCTGGCTAATATGAAACAAATTTCGGTGATTCAACTGGTGTCATTGTGAATTTGGGGTCGCCTAACCCAGTAATTTCATCAATGTCTATGAATCCAGGGCTGCTTGGACCCATCTAGCTTTCATCTGGGTTGTCAGCGGGGATACTTGTCATACCTATGAGGTCTGGGTCATATTGTAGTTGATCAATTATCCATTGCAACTATTCTATCATGAGTAACCCCCTCTCCCACATGTTCTGAGTCATGGGGAAAACACTAGCTTGCATCAGGGCTACTAGGGGGGCTTCTGCTGCTATCATTTATTCTCTTGACCTGAGGGCCCCTTGAGCCAATTGTTCTAAGATCGTCGCCTATTCATCCGGGCTCATGACTTTGAACCTGGTCATCTTAGGTTCATTCATCCTTTCCACCACTTTGTCCTAGTCCTAGTCATTTTATGTGAAGACTTCATCTTCAAATTTGTCATGGGCGTATGGCCAGTAGGACGACACTTGCGAGGCACATTTTAAGACCAGACCCTTTGGGTCATGTTTTCAAAATTGGTCGATCTGGAATAGGAACTCCAATTGGCTCAGTTCTTATTTCTTGGCT
>JZKD02S1410415.1:558410-572520 GCA_000966675.3 Picea glauca
ACAAAGGGTGATGTGTTATATCAATAATTTAAAATGGTTGTTTTGATTTTCACACGAAGCAACAACTAATGTGAGATTTGGAATTAATTAGTCCCTTAAATGCTCTGAATCTAAACGTATATAGCGCTAAAACGTCCCATCGTGTCGCTTTCTTAGTGGGCGGATCAGGGATAAGTAATGGGTTATGGAAATGTTTGTTGATATCCTTCTCCTAAAAACCTCCGACACTGATTGATTTCATCGTATGGTGTTGACGTGGAAAAAATATCTCAGAGGTGACTTGGATTTAGGGGTCCAAGAATGACTCAGGGTAAAGTTGGGTCATACGTTACTCCAATTTGGAAAATACACGTGGTGTTGAAGATCGATGACTTAACTCGCAAGTATTAGTCGGAGTCAGGACTTTCTTCAAGTTGTGCATTCTAAACTTAACCTAGGATCGTCGATGTTGAAAAGGTATCAGGGGTCGATGATCGGGGATAAACCTATCACGTGTTTTTCTTTGGATTAGCTTCTTCGAAAACTCCCATGTTGAAATTCTTCGGGAATCAGTGATCAAGGAAAACTCTTTAGCATGGTCGAAATGTTCTTCGTGATTAGGTCTTCTCTGATTCCAACAAGCGTGTCAGGTATCATCTATCAATGATATCATTTATTTATTCCTTAATGTTTACTCCCTTCACCTTCTACCAATGTCGAAGGGGATCGGTTGTCGACAATGTTCGTAGGCGATACTTGTCGTGAAACAAAATCTTCCTTTCCCTGACGCCGGTGATGATCGATGCTCGACGACTGAGGTTTTCCAAGTGATTCTTTTACACCTCCTAATTCCTTTCGATGCCGAATTTTGGAGCGCAGCGGGTGAAGTGTTTTGGATGTTTGATTCCTTATTTATGTGTTAAGCCTCTTTTATTCATGGGGTTTTCATAAGTTAGAAAAAACTCAATATCTAATGAGATTCAATAGAACAAGAAAGACAAAACATTTTCTCGAAAGGAAATCGAATTCAGACAGCGCAAAAATCAAGTGGTACCCAAAAAGTGAAAAATTGACATAGGATTTTTAGAGTGTGTTGAGGGCTTGACACCTCCCTTTTCTATAATCCTCTGAGCAACACCCCCTTTTTGTTGGAATCTCCTTTTCCACAACCTCTTTCCTATCTATATGGCTATAAGATGTATCCTTATCCTTATTTGGGCCATCTACGAAAGAGTATAGTGTTTGAGTTTATTCTTGAGGGATTCTTGGAAGAACCTGGACAATTGGCTTCGAGGTGGTGCCAAAGGAGAGACAAGGTTGTAACTTATCTTTCTGATTTGGTGTTAATATAAGATTTTGTTTTCCCTCCTATCATTTGCTAATTGTATGTATTTTATTATTAAGTTTACTTTGAATATGATATATGACATGTATACTCTTTGATTGTGTAACTACTTTCGTAGAAGCTCTTGTATTGTTTCCATTTTGCAGGTTGTTTCCAACAAAGTATCTAGAGCTCGTCGAGAGAAAGGAGTGGGGTTGACATCAAAAAGGAGACTTAAGGTGCATTCTTTCTCCCTCTTACTTCCATAACGTCTCCTTGTAAAGAAATTGTTATTTCGGTTTTGTGTGACTTTCCTGGAGGGAATATTTTTATCTTCTCCATACACTATTGATCTACTATAATTTTGACCCAAAATCATGGGGGAAATATCCTGTCAACATAGGTATTTTATTATAAGGTAGTTAATGTCACCGAATTCCAATGTTTCAATTTGATTCCACTTTTTCCTATTGTTGGATAGCTCCATTAGTGTGGTCACCAATGGATCCCATCGATGTTCTGCACTTGTAAATGTGTCAAAAAAAGTTGGGGGCCCCAATTTTCAGATCATTTCAAATAGGTTTTACTTGATTTGTTGTAAGTGATCAAAAGATATGCAAATGTTCTTGAAATCTATGTATCCAATATTAGATTTCAATATTTTTTCTAAGTTCACTTTGTACTTGACAACTTTTGCAGATATCTTTCTTCCTTGCAGTTGACCTTTTATTATTCACACTCATACACAAGAGATAACTTTCTAAATCATTATTGGCATTATCTTGAAAAAAAAAAATCATGTGGCATGAGAAATCACCACTAGCTTCTAGTAATTCCCATTGTACTATTTTTTGTTAGCTAAAATGATTTGTGATGTCATCGTCATATGGGTCTCCACATAAAAGTGTTGGGAAGTTCATTTCTTCTACATGTTTGTATTTAAAAATTCTAACTAGCCATTTTCCATTAGTAGGTGTGAGTTTGATGATCTTGTCCTGCAAGTCATGGATGCATTGTGACTTTGTAAATCCATGTATTAATGTCTCGGTAGGTCTTTCACTATTCAATTAACCATATGAATCACTTTCATTATTGGTGTTTTCATTTTGAATGGATTATACATTGTCTTGTTCAAGAACATGGTTCCAATCCTCATTTATACATATGTTTTCATCCTTATATAGAGTTCTAGACCATAATTATTTTAATTCTCTCATGATAATGTTTACACATACTCTACCTGTTTGGTATGAATTCTTGTATTTCAATCTCCTATTCAATGCAACAATAATTTTCATTATTTCATCCATGAATTGTGGAAATTATTTTTTCATAGCATCTATATGGACAAACACATTGATAAATTATCATGTCAATCCCATTTGGGATTGTCTATAGCCCCATGGTCTAATCTATGGAAATTCAATTCATAGTGACATGAGTCTCTCTTCAAGTTCTGATAGTGTACTTATAGTTGGTAGAGGTTTGTTATGTCTTATTTAGCTAGGTGTTGCAAACTGTGGAACTTTTCCATTTTGAAGTTATATTTTTCATAAATGTATATTTGTTTAGTGGAAAATGTTCTGCAATTCAATGTCAATTTCACATATTATTTTTCCAATTCATTGGTGAAACATTTAATGTTATTTACAAAATTCAATTGTTCCCAAATTGATCATATGATCCTAGGGGTGTCTTCAATTTGTTTCATATAGATTTGCTTTGCATATTTCTTTCATACATGGGAATATCCTATGGCTACTTGTTGTTGGAACTAAAAAGTGTTTGATTTAAACTATGATACGTTATTTTTGGTCTCTTATCAATACGATTGTCGGTGATAGATGTATAATTGCATTTGTTTCTTTCATGTATCTTCATTTTCAATTTGTGGTAAGTGAGTTTGTTCCTGTCATCTGGAAATGATTATTCTTGATGGAAATCCATGGTATAGATGGAACCATTATATTTAAATGGTTTTTGTTTATGGAAATTCATGTTCTAGTTGGAACCACTATATGTTGGAACTAATGTTTGGATGCAATGAACATGGCGAAGAGGTTGTTGGGCTTCTCCATTGGCAATTTTCTCGTTGTGTCAACTGGGTAATTTTGTAGTGTGGCTTATTTTTGCACATACGAATTTTTTAAATTTGTGGTAAGTGAGCCTATGATTTTCACTCGAGCTTCCCACTACTCGATGGAAATCGATGATGAAATCACCATTTCCATTTTTTAAAATCATTGTTTTCTTATGATTGTTTGTCCTTTTTGGATTCGGTGATTATGTAATCGTATTGCAATTGAGACCATGCATCATGTTTAGTCTTATTGTAGGTTGGTTGTAATGCATAGTGCATTCCTGGCTGAAAATTTATCTTTCCAATGGTTCATAGTAGATGTGTGATGTATCTATTTCAAATGATAGCACATCAACTTTTTTTTATCACAATTCGAATCAGAAGACTAGAATTTCACAATGTTATTTGCAAGGCAGGAACGGACTTGGATATTTACTTTGAATATGATTTATATCCACTGCAATAAAAATGTCCCACCCTTTATATTAGCCTTCTCACATGGCATTGACATGTTTATTAGATACACTTTCGAACTGACAATTTCTGGCATATTGTGTATGAGACCAGAGGTCGAGTGTTGATGCAAACAACATAATGCTTTCTAATGTCCACCTATAATTGTATTGCAGAAGGATTGCACAATGCAAAGTATCATAGAGTGTACATCAAACTCTGTTGCGATCAAATAGAAAAGTGCAGTGAAGAGACTATCCCCACAATTAGATGTACTAGTTGTTTCCATGTTTAATCCACGAGAATGCATATCATGCATAATATGCTTCCAATGGTATTGAAGGTCTTTGCACATGAGGGAAAAGTCAATATTCAATCCTCCAAAATTATATATGGATAATTTTGGATAAATTAATGTTTCATAATGATCACTAAGAGGATTAGAATCATGGAGCAAGATGGGATACATATCTTTATTTTCATTTTTGTTGAATAACAAATATCTTATTTTCCTTGTTAGTGAACAAACTCCAGTTGATACATTTAGCCAGATGGATAGCCAACATATACAAAATGTATCCCCCCATAGTCTTCTCTCATGTTCGGGTTGGATTGAATATGCAAAAAAATAACATCTTTGAAAGATACATATCAACATAATGAATCTTATGCAACTGGTACAAAAAATCGGAGGCCAATTCGTACTGATACGATTCTAATGCATCAACGTTACCATTGTGCAAACAAAACAGGAAATGATTTATCAACCCATTTCACAACGCAATTGAATAATAATGGAAATGAAGTAGAACTTGTAATGCATTAAACAAAGAGCCCCCACACTGTATGAAAAATCTTATAATCTAAAAAGGTCATTGTTACATAGTACTTGGTCAATGTTGGTATGTACAGTGGAGTGTGAATTCATTTTAGATCGTTCAATATATATTATTTCTATCATATTCTAACTGGTGTGTTTTAAGTTATTCCTAAGTTATGTTTAGGAGACTATGCAAGCATGGAAGAATAGAACAATATACTTTTGACAATGCATCCCTGGTTTTTAATTTTTTTTTTGGCTCCTTCAACTGTCTTTCCCTAGTTTTGTTTTTCTCCTTTAACTTTATGGCCTTGAAATTCAATGTTAAATAGTCGCTATAGCCTCTTCCTAAAAACCAAAGAAGTGACATGTATTTAATTAGATAAGATAAATAGCACAAACTAAACAACATTACAATCCATCCTCTTGTTAGCTTGGAAGATTGAATGTTGTAGAAAAAACAAATATAAAGCTATGACCATAGACTGTACATAGAATTGTTGCACCTCATATGACCCATTATTGTACATATGATTATTGTACATAGAATTACTGCACATATAATTTTGCATAGAATTATTGTACATAGAATTAATGTACACATAATTATTGTAGCCATAGAATTTAACAAAGTGTTTGTTAGAACACCATAACCATTGGGTAGGTGAGTTCTTCATTTTAACCTTTTCTTTCTATTATAAATTTGACATCTGGAGAATTATTTTGATGGATGAGAGATGGGTTGTTATATGGGCTATATTTATTTTTAGACTACTCTTTCACAACAAATTGAATTCAAATGACAAGCTAATTCTAATTTATGGACAACATATCTCATATAAATACTTTCCTTTTTTACTGCACAACTAAAAAAAGGATTAAGAGAATTACGGTAAGTGAAATTATCATGCTTGACCCAATAGAACTGTATACATCGATGCAGATGTGAAACATAGCCATTCATCGATGGAAACATGGATGTAGTTTCAAAGTTCAATCATTGTAAATCAAGGATTGTGTGAATGTTGTCTCCCATTTGAAAAAAAAAATTGTTGGATAATTTAAATGGTAGAACGATTTTATTTTGAGTTCCAAATTCTCTGTATTTGGATATAAAAGGAAGAATAGTGTGAGTTATACATGTTGGTATGAGTGTTGGACTGTAGACAATGGTCCCATAGGCCACTCATTGAGTCCAAATTCACAATACTAGGAATTGGAAAAACCCCAACAAGGCAGACGAACAAAGAGTTTGAATCGGATCTAGAATAAATCAAGAAAAAATCGAGAAACTCATCGAGTACAAAAAAATAAAGAGGCCTATAAAAACCACTTGGTGAGTAAAACCTCAAAAAATCATGCTATTTTGATGGCCTAAATGTCCAGTGGATGGCCAATGATTTTAGGTGGGTTCCTAGATGGGTTACATTGTCCTCATGTAGCTCTTTTTGTCACTTGGAGTCAACCACAGAGAGAAATGTCACTAAAACCAACTGAAAAAATAACTGAAATCACACTAAAACCAACTGAAAAAATAACCGAAATCACACTAAAAATGGGTTTTAAAGGCGTCCTTGATCTGGATTTATGAGAAGAACAAAATGAATAATAGAATGAATACAATAACATAGAGATACAAAGAACAACAAAATATATACAGTGAACAATAACTTCTATTGAATAAAGAAAATAGGCTAAAATTGTAAAATTGTAGAACTAAAAACAACTTGCTTGAATGGTGGTAGCTATATCTGAGAAGAGATGTGGCTCCTACATGCATTTGTCTAAGAAGAATGATTACATGAGGCTCTAGAGGCATTTTTAACATTACTCATGAATACCAAAACCCTATACATCCAAAAAAATAATCCTAGGAGATGAAACGTCAAACGTTATGTGGCCCTCTATGGGTAAGTTGGTACCTCAACTTCCTGGGGTCGTAAATTTTGCATACGACCTCCATTTTAGGTGTGTGATAGCCTGTTGGAAAGGTATTTTCGAAAAATACACATTATGAATTCAAACTCTGACTTTGTCTATAGTTTAACTATGGAAAGCCAAAAAAACACTGCTTTGGGCCCCAAAACGACCCTGGAAGTACAAAAAGATGTACTGACAAGAAAAATTCCTAAATAATCCATTTGTAATAGGTGGGTGGCCACCAATATCCACTTAGATTTTGTTTAGGGCTTCAAGAAATCCATGGAAGTGAAGAACCCACAATTACAAAGAAATGGCATCATTACAGAGAAATGTGCTAAACTAAAAATTATCAAGATGAATTAGTTGGAATAGGTGGGTGGCCACCAATATCCAACTGGATCAGTTCTCCCCCCCTAGGAAACAATGGTATTCATTGCGTTGAATTCCCCCATTAGGTGAGGAAATTTATGTTGAATTTGACCCTGGGTGAACCACTTGCCTTGGTGTAAGAGTTGCCTTGCCTTGACAACCCGATAAAGCTAGATCCTCTTCTAGTGAGTGCCCTTGACCTATGTGCCCACTATCTAATCAATGGATTCTTCTTCCATGTAGTCAGGGTTGATTTCTGTTGGTCTTAATGTTTTTGCGATATCTAAGGTGTCCAACAATGGTGGAAAATATGGCCGAACGAGAACCACATTGAACATTGGGTGCAAGCCAAGGAAGGGGAGAGTGTTGAGCTCAAAATTATTTTAAAAATATAGTGGATGGCCCACAAAAAAGTGGATGGATATTTTGATGGGGCCCTCTAAGGCACTCTTACTTCAAATGTAACCAGACCTTGTCTCCCACCTGAAACTTGTGTGGTACTCGGTGTTGATCATGGAACTACTTGTACTTAGCATTGGCTTTCTGCAAAATATCATGGACCTGTTGGCAGATGTAATGAATCCACTCAATGAATCTGGTGGCTTTGTAGGCCTCACACTAAACATGGGAATATTCTTCCTTTGTAGTTGTAAAACATCAATTGGACCCAAGGGTTGGAATCCCAACCCCACCTTAAATGGGTTATATCCAGTGGAGCTATGGAGATCTATATTGTAGTTGTGTTGAACATAGGGAAGACTCTCATCCCATGTACATGGATTCTTAGAGTTATACATGAAAAGGATGTGCACAATCATATGATTGAAGACCTCTATTTTTCCATCGGTTTGGGGGTCGAAGGCAGTGTATTTAGTGATCTTGGTGTCCAAAAATTCCCAGAGACTCAACCAAAATGTGTTGAGGAACCTGTTGTCTCGATATGAGATGATGTTCTGTGGTATCCAAAAATGGACCCACACCCATTCGAGGAAGAGCTTAGGAGTATATGTCGTTGTGATTCTCTTATTGTAGGCTATGAGAATGGCCATCTTCAAAAACTGATCAACCACCACAAATACACAATCATTTCCTTTCTTGGTGGACAAAAGGCCAGACATGTAATCCATTGAGATGGATTCCCAAGGCCTCTCAGGAGTAGGAAGAGGGGTGCATAATCCTTGATCCTTGATTGTTGGCTTGGAAATGGCACATGCAATGCAATATCTGATATACTTGTTGACGTCATGTTGAATTTTTGGCCAATAAAAATTCTTTTATAGAACGACCACAGTTTTATCCACACCAAAATGTCCTACCATACGACTGTAGTGAGCCTCCAAATTGAACTCTGTACACTCACTTGCGGGAACATAGAGGTGTCTTGGATGTCATAACAGTCCATCCTGAATGTGAAAATTCACGCCTGTACCCAAGAGCTGATAGGTGGTGGTGAAGTCAGGATCATGTGCATGTACCCAAGAGTTGATGGTGAGTGATGGTGAGTGAATCAATGAGAGGTCAACTGAGGTAGTCAACGACATGATTTGTGCTCCCTGTCTTATACTTGATGTTGAGATGGAACTGTTGTAGGCATGTGGACCAATTTTGATGGCAGTCATTCTGCGACCTTATCTGTGTATGTATGAACTACAGAGGCTTGTGATCAATGTGAATGATTTTCTCCTTTACCAGAATGTAATGTTTCCATTGATGGAAGGATTGCACAATCAAATACATTTCCTTGTCATAGGTGTGGTATTTCCAGATGGTATTTGAGAGTGTCTCACTATGGTATGATACTAGATGACCATGTTGAGTGAGAAATGTGCCTACAACATAGTTGGAGGAATCAATCTCAATCTTGAATGGTTGTTGTAGATTGGGTAAGGAGAGTAATAGAGATCAACACAAACGATGCTTTAGATAATCAAATGCTCATTGTTGTGCGCCTTCCCCCATGCGAAATTTTCCTTTCCACTTCCCTTGGTCACTTGGTTGAGGGCCCATGCAATATGGGAGAATCCCAACATGAACCTTCGGTAGAAGTTGACAAGTCCCAAGAAGCTCCAAAGCTCAATTAGTGTGGTCGAGGATGGCCAGTCACGAATGACTTGGATCTTAGTTGGATCCACATGTAACCCATGCTCATCAACAATGTAGCCCAAGTATTGGACCATGTTCATGCCAAAGGAGCATTTTCCCAAGTTGGCATATATCTTTTGCTATCATAGAGTGCTCAAAACCTGTTGAATATGTTGCATGTGCTCCTCCCAAGTTCTGCTAAAGATGAGGATGTCATCCATATATACCACCACAAAATAGTTGGTGAAGGGCCTCAATACATCATCCATCAACCTCATGAAAGTTGTTGGTGCATTTGTTAAGCCAAAGGGCATGACCAACCATTCAAATATACCTTCTTTAGATTTGAAAGCTATCTTCCATACATCAATCGATTCGATGGAACTTGGTGCTAGGAAGACTTTAGGTCAATCTTATTGAAGAACTTTCCCCCCTTGAGTTGGTCAAGAAGGTCATCAATTAGGGGAATTGGGTATTAGTTCCTGACTGTGATTTTGTTTAATGCTCTTTAATCAACGTAGATACGATAGGTCCCATCTTTCTTCTACACAAGTACAATCGGGCTTTCGTAAGGGAGGAGATGGGTCATATGTGCCCCTTTTAAAGTATCTCTTATATCTAGTGCTTGATTTCGTCATTTTCCATCAACGAGCAATGATAGACTAGTCCATTAGGTATAGGTGCACTGGGGGTTATATCAATTGGATGCTTGACTTGGTAGTGTGTCGATACCCCAGTGTCTGAGGAGAATATGTCTGTGTAGTCTTCTCAGATCCCATCCACTTGATTCTGCTGCAAAGAGAGGCTATGTGTAGAGGTCACATATGTGGTGATTACCTTCTTCTCACTGCGATCATGGATCACAAAGAAGACAAACTTCCTGGTCCATGAAATGAAATTACTGCATTTCTTAGCAGAGATTAAATAAATAGAAATAAGCGACGCTACCTATGGTATCCTAAACAATTTTCTGCCCAAAGTAATAATAAAACTACGGGGTCTAGAATCATACACAACATGTATCTTCCACAAATATGGTTGGCCTAAAATAACGTCACAAACTTCAAGGAGAGAAATATCACACAATACCTCGTCTTTGAAGGGCTTGATGTCATAGAGAAAAAGAAATTGTTGGATGACGTGAAGATCTCTTCCTTGGCAAAGCCAGTCGATGGTGTATGGCTTCGGGTGCGATGTCATCATCAGATCCAACCACTTGATGACCTCTGCTAAGATTAATTTCTTCTGAATTCTTCTATTGACAATGAAATGAAGTGAAACCCCCTTTACCCACATATGTGAGTGAAAGAGGTGTTCTCCTTCCTCTGGTTCTTCTAGTTCACTTGGCTGGAATTTGGTGGTAGCAATCATGGAGCTAGGTTAGACATCAATAATCCACTTTTCCCTTTCTATATTTGATTCGAAGTCAGAATCTACCTCTGGCACAGAATCTTTTAGGTCAGCCACCAATGACTGCTTGGATCGACATTCTTCGGTGTTGTGCCAAGCAATTTTATGGTATTCACACCACTTTCGCTTGTCCTTCTTCAACTTCTCATTACCCTTCTTGGGTTGAGGCTTGGACTGGTTGTCCTAAGAGTGGACATATTTTATCTATCCCTTGTTTTGTAGGTTGTGGTTTCCTTTTCCCTGCTTTAGCAATGTGGAGTTTGCAGATCCAAAATCTCTCCTCTTCTGCTTAAATTTCTGCTCGATCTTGATAGCATATCTATAATCCACACCTAATGATGTAATGCCTAGAAACTACATTTTTGTTTGATTGTATCTATGCATATAGTTGTGGTATTTGAGAATAATATTTCATTCAAAGTCTTTGATACCCAATTTGGTGTGTAGGGTATGGAAAATATTGGTGAAATATGGTACTATTTGGTGCCTTTCCTGATGTAGCATGGTCCACTTGTGTACTGGTCCTCATAGCTTCCAACAAGGTAGTACTATTCTTTAATGGCATCCGTGAAGGAATCCCATGTGGGGGCAACCAAAAATATTTCATATTCCTCTGTGTCCCTTTTCTCAGAGTAAGTATCCCACCAATCCTTAACATGGGGGACGACCTTGAGGAGTGCAAAAGTAATATTTTCCCTATCTGAAAAATTGTGGACTGAAAAATACCCTTCAAGCAGATTCAACCATTTATCTACAATATCCACATCTATCAGTTCTTCAAATAATGGAATATCAAAATTTGCTTGTAACTTGAAGGGGGTTGCGTGGCCGTTTGATGAAGATGCATCTCCTATGGGAAACCGCCGAAGGATCTATGCAAATTTGTCCATCATTTCATTCCTTTGTGATGCAAGGGATTCCTCGAGCAATAGTTTAAAAGGATATCCTTCATGACCGATCATGCAAAGGATTGATTGGTTCGAGTCCCAACTTCTTGTACCCATATCTTCTTGGGGACATGCACAAAGAAAAACAAATGAAGATAAGACCACTATGATACCACTGATACGGATTTATGAGCAGAACGAAATGAATAACATACTAAATACAATAACATAGAGATACCAAGAACAACAATAGATATCCAGTGAACAATAACTTCTATTGAATAAAGAAAATAGATTGAAATTGTAAAATTGCAGAACTGAAAACAAATTGCTCGAATGGTGGTAGTTATCTCTGAGAAGAGATGTGGTTGTTGTGCACATTTTTCTGAGAAGAATGATTAAAATGAGGCTCTAAAGGCATTCTTAATATTACTCATGAATTCCAAAACCCTAGACATCCAAAAACCTAACCCTAGGAGATGAAATGCCAAAAGTTATGTGGGCCCCAATGGGTAAGTTGGTACCTCAACTACCCGTGGTCGTAACTTTTTCATACAACCTCCATTTCAGGCATGTGATATCCCATTGGAAAGGTCTTTTCGAGAACTACACATTATGCATTCAATCTTTGAATTTGCATATAGTTTGACAATGGAAGGCCAAAAAAACATTGTTTAGGGCACTAAAACGATCCTGGAAGTATAGAAAGATGTATTGACATGAAAAAATCCAAAATAATCTATTTTGAATAGGTGGGAGGCCACCAATATCCACCTGGATGCTTTGTAGTGCTTAAGAACAACCCCTAAAGTGTAGAATCCAAAATTACAAAGAAACGTGCTAAACTGAAAAATTTCAATATCAACCAGTTGGAATAGGTGTGTGGCCACCAATATCCACCTGGATAAGTCCTAGGGACTTTAATAAGTGGAAATTTGTCCACACCAATTTAGACGCGTCCAAGTTGGAAAACATTTCATGCTCACTTATTCGATCAGACTAGTGATTTGGGGGGTTAAATCATGATTCCTATAACATTGGTCGAGTCATTGTGAATTCAGTGAGAGTACATAGAATATGTCCTTTGACCTTCTTTTTTCATTGTCTATTTTGATGTATTTCTATAAGTGTTTCAAATTTTGTGGTTCTCCCATATCTTCCCCTATTGCATGTGTGTACTTGTCTTATGCACCATTTCGTATTTTTATTCAGAATCTACCCTGTTATCCACTGCTTTAGTTAGACTATCTATTCTTTTTGTAGTATACATTTTTTCCTATCTCATTGTACATAAATCATGGGAGTGTTGGTCTCACTTGATCACCCACCTAATTTTTTTTTAATTGTAACCCTAAGAGAATTGATCAAACTTGATCACTCTCCAACAATTTTGCACTAGTACGTATACATAATAAAATGAAGGGTTTGCGTTGCAACAATATCCTTTCTACTTGCATGCTTCAATATCTTGTGTTTTCTATTCTATATGTGATTATTTGCACTGTTGTTTTGTGCCCATATCATCTTGATATTCTTGTTTGTGTTTCTTTTACCAATAATGCATAGTTTAAATATATCATGTTTTAATATATAGTTTCCTATAAGAATGTCTATGTAATCAAGAAGGCCTATTTTTTGTAAAATTACCATTGTCTATCTTTTTCTGAAAAAAAAATAAAAATTCCTAGTACGAAGACCCCCATGTCGGAGGAAAATTTATAAAAAACGAGGCGCTGTAAACATTAAATGCACAAAAATAAGAGATTCTGAAAAAAGATTTAATAGAAAAATCCACAAACTCTTTAATCACTCCTCATACAAAGAGAAAGAAACAACAGGGCACCACAAGGAAATGATACATACATATTTGACTCATGTATGAATTAGTATTTGTGCCACAAAAATGTGTACAACCATTTGAAAGAAGAATAACGTCTTGCTCATGTGCTATATTGAAGGAATTGAACTTAGTAATCTTGGTTAACTTGACATTAGTGCTTGCAATTCAAAATAGATCAAACTTGAAGTTGATTCCCTTATTGAAAAGAGCCATTGGAATCACACATCAAATCAATTGATAGAAAGTAACTCACTTTAGGAGATGAAAGTTGTTTCCATGGGATATAATATCGACACCATGCATTCATGTGGACACAAGATGTTGGTAAAATGTACTTATTGATGAATCCCAATAGATGTCAATGAATCCAATAGATGCCAATGTAACACCCCTTATCATTACTAATGTAAAAGATTAAAGAAAACGAAGTAGCCCAAGATTATATATATATATATATATATATATATATATATATACACACACTAAAAGTCCATGTTTAGTGATTGTTAACAACATGCAGAAAGGTATCAATCTCATTATCCTAAGTAATTTGTTATCGACTTTCTCTTCTTAAAAATAATTTTTCAATAAGATTAAGAATAATTACCCTTGTAACATATTATCATTACATAACATAGGGTAAATTGATTATATAAAACTAATTAAGGAAGAACACTTCTAATTCTGGATCTCAATAATTAAGTGAACTTCTTAATTCTTAACACAAGAAAATGACATTACATATCAATAATTAACATAAGGATAATCAATTGTATCTAGCAGGAAATTAATTATTAAAAAACAATTGTGGACCTTGAATTTTTTTTATCGAATTACTTATGATCAATTATTTTATATGTTCTCTAAGTTATATCTCTAACACAAAATTTATATATTGTAAGGTAAAAAATTAATAGGAGCGTCTACTGCTCCCCATAAAATG
>JZKD02S1410416.1:5793-37778 GCA_000966675.3 Picea glauca
AAGAAGAAGAAGTCTTGGAGAAGAAGAAACACGAGTTAAAAGATTTCATGACCAGGAGGATCGCACACTTGATCGAAGAACAGGAGAACAAATCGAAGATATTTAACACTAGAAACCCAGATGTCGAAGTTGCAAGAACATTAAAAGACTCACAGGAGACTGAAGCACCTATCTTGGATAAAGAAGAGGTGTTGCCCCCGAGTCTTAGGAGAGAATCTCAACAACGCAAAGTAACTAAAACCACATAAGATACGAATTAGAATGGAAAACAAACTACTGAGATGAAGCTCACTGGAAAGAAGGCTGGGAAGCAAAGTGAGAAGAGAGCTAAGTTGCAGAAAGTTCCAGAAGGAACTTCGTAGACAAAAAATTTGCAGAATTGGAGCTTTGCCGAGATATCAAAACAACGACCCATGGCACTTCACCGTGGCAAAGCAATATAGCCATTGGGGATATTATAACCGTTCGATCGACGCTCCGAATGGGCAGAAAGACAATAAAGGTCCGTCATTAGATCGTTAGACCGCACCATAACAAATCGAATAAGAGTTAATGGAGGCTCATAACCGTTGCAAGAGAACCATTGTCGAGCTTCCTACTTATCCCGTCGCACCATACACGGAATTTTTTTTTTCTAACTGAGAATTTGAAGCTCGCAGACTAAGCGAATTGTATACAATGATCATTGCGCTATTGCTGTTTGTTCTAGTGCCGTATCTAAGTTCATCGTGACCTCGATAATTTTAATCCCGAGCGCGTATGTCCGACGAGCTCACCGCAGTTGAAGAATCAGTAACAAAAGTTCTGCTCGACTTAATGACTGAAAGAGTCACGTTGGAGAGAGGAGTGTCTACAGGTGTACAAGCATCTTCGACGAGAGGACTGTCGGCCTCTCTGTCCACTGCTCAAGCCGACCCATCCCGACCAGTATATGAAAAGTGAACTAAGAATAGGGATGATATCACAAATGCTAAGTTAATCTCAAGTGTATTACCCACCTATCTACCCCTTCTGAGCGGTGCGATAAATTGTGACAGTGTGCCCAGAGAATTTGAGTATGCTTTGGTCACTGAGTACCTCCCGAAAGGGATATGCGCAGACCAAGATAAGATCACAGTGTTGAAGTTTAGTGACTTCAACCTCGGCGACAAGAAGGTGTAAAACATGCTCGCCCCACACAAGTATCTGACCAGAACCAAGGGAAAGAACTCGAAGATCATCCCCCAGTCATTGACCATGAACCTTGCGCAGTCTACATTGCTCAATGGCATGAAGATTCCTCACTTTGGAAGGCACCAAGAAGTGAATGCATGTGTCAAGTTGCTGCTGTCCTGCTACCATGGCGGATATTTGTGGTTGAAATACCACATCATAGTGGATCCTACATTGATCAATCAGATCATAAGATTAAGCATGCAAGGCCCTAACCCACAAGAGTTCTACCCCTGAAAGACTGCGGATCGTGCTCTCGCCTAGAGGATAAAGGACACTTACGACGATGTCGCGAAGGGCATGCGAGGCTACAAGGTAGCCTCTATCTAGAGCGGCACAGTGCACCTAGCCTGTCAATTGATCACAGGAAAGTTAGTTCGCAAGAACCGACCGACTCAAGTGACTAGATTTGTAGTCGACCTCGCAGGAAAGTGCGCGGAGGGCCTACAAATGAATTAGGCGAAGTACCTCATAAACCAGCTGGAACTGGACTGCAGGGAAGAGAAGGACCAAGGATATGAGTTCCACTTCAGCTGGCTTCTCATCTTGATCTTTTTTATCGCATGGGAGATGCCGGAAGGTGCGACCTTCCCAGACATCGAGCCCTTTGAACCTTTGGCTACAAAGTTCAGTACACTATGGTACTCCAGTGACATGAACAAGCAATGGCAATCAAATTCCATATTCCACACTTATTACAACCAATTGAAGACAAACATCCAGTATGATCCTTGTATAACCCTGAACACTCTTCACAGGTTCAGGCCCTTGATGAAATTCAACGTGGACCACCATTTCATCTATATCACAGCGCGCGCTGATGAGCATAAACAACAGCTGCAGTCATACTACAAGCTGATGGAGGAAGACTTAGAAGAGATTAATAAGGAATGGTCGGCATACCTCCTCATCCCAACAGACCCTGCGGAGCTATCTGATATTGACAGTCCAAAAGAAGCACACGATACACCTGGACCGAGCAAGACCAAGAAAAATGAAGAAGCTCAAGATGTAAGCAGTACCTTGGCGAAGACTGCTTCTATCTCACTTGAGCAAGGAGGTGATGGCAGAGAGATAGATGGTGCAGAAGTGGAACATAATAAAGGCGAGGTTACACCGCCTAGAGATGAGGAGGACCCCTCAAAGAAAAGGAAGGTTTCCCCTCCAAAACCTTCTTCAAGGAAGAAATCAAAAGCAACCATGACCAAATTTGAGACCACCCTCACCTCAGACGACTTTGACTTCATCGTCGCAGCACTGAACGATGCTTCGCTAGAGATAGAAGAGAAGCAAGAAGCTAAGAAGGAGGAGGTGTTCAATCATATCAAGTTTTTACTTCAAGGAGTGTAGCAGGCACTACAGTCCAGTCGTGCAATTTCCACTGCGCCTCTGCCATCAGAATCACCAGAAATGGGAGATGAGCCAACTCAACTCCATTGGATCGTTGATACAGTCGAAGCTCGCCTTCGACGAGCACAGGAGGAGATAGCGCAAGCCACCTAGGCTTTAGCACAAGTAAAAGGAGTCCTTGAAGAGAAACGCAGTACTGCAGAATGAGAGAAGCTTGCTCTCCAAGTAAAGTCTGATGAAGAAAAATCCCAGCTGCATAAAGAAAAGGAACAGTTGCTCACAGAGCAACTCGAAGTTAAGGAAATGGTCAACATAGCACTTCGCTCTATGAAAGTTGTCGAAGTAAAGGCCGAAGAGAGAGTTCCACAATAGGTGGTGCAACTCGAAGAAGTGATCCAACAGCTCCAGCAGTGCATTGCATATCTAGAATTACACACTGTACCCGAGACCCTACAGGACGTAAGGGACTAGCAAGAAGAAACTCCCCGCAGCGCAGTTGACAGATTAAAATCTCTTGCATTGGAATGCAAGCAGCTGAGTAACCGCAATGCCCAGACATATGAAAACCTCACTGAGAACTTGGAGTTACAGACATTGGAGTCGCAACTCCAGGAAGTGAAGCAACATGCAGATACACTACAGGCACAGCTGAAGGCCTTGTCGGTTGTAGAAAGAATGAAGAGGTCTCAAGAAAAATGCGCAACTCAGCAGCAAATCCATATGATTCAAAGCAAAGTGATGGATGTCACTCAACGACTTCAACCTGTGAAAGATAAGGCATGCCAGTTGTTTACAGAGGTAGAGAGCCAAGGAGAAGAGTTAGAACAGGTTGTCACCATAGCAAAACAACGCCTAGAAGGGCCAGTGAATGATGCAGTGATCTAGGAGTTTACCAAAAAAGAGGCCACAACAAAGAAGCAAGTCGAAGCAGCTCGAGCCAATCTCGAGGCATTCAAGGCAGAATTGCTCAGACCAGAGTGACTCGGGATGAGTCTCATGTGAGTGTTGGGGGCCTTTTGGCCCTTGACCAAGTTTTGGGAGTTTCTTGGTCATATTGACCTATTTTGGGACTTCAACAGCTTGTTGAAGGAGGAGCGCAAGACGAAGCAGAGATCATAGGATCTCGGCCCCCTTTTTGGGTTTTTGGGGATAATGTAACAGGAATGGGATGTCGGCCCATGGGTTTACCCATGTGTAGTCCTATTTTGTAATATATATATATATAGATGTCTAGGCCATATAGAGGAGTAGTAGAATAGTGCATCTATGTGATGTGAATGTATGCTAAGTGCGAGTAGTGCTTTGTGCATGACTGTAAGAGACTTGCAGAGCTAGGTGCAGGTCCTTGTAGCAGATTGTGGAGGGCTTAGTGCTGTAATGCAAGGAAGAAGGATCTAGCAAGCTGCACAGATCTTCTGTCCTGTGCAGAGTAAGGGTTTTGAAGGCTTTGTGCTTGTAACCGATTGACTGAAGACACGAAAGAAGAAGAGTTGGTGGACGTAGCCCCAGGGTGGGGGTGAACCACATAAACATTGTGTTATGTGCTTTGTGCTTTGTCTTGATGTGTTCACATGTTATTTGATAAGTTCTTTGATATGTTTACATAGATCTACTTCTTCTTTGTGTTTATGATATGTGAGAATATTAGATCTGATCAAGATAATCATGCTTAGTGCTTGATATGCTCATTCCGATCCATTTATATGCTAAGTGCTTAAATATTGTAGATTAGTGTGAATGTTGCGAAGCTCTATTTTATCAATGAAGTGAATAGTGATTTCATATCGAGGGACTGACAGTGCTAAGAGCTGTATTAAGTGTTATAATCACAGATCTGTGTCCTAGCTAAGGTTGCAGACACCTGAGTCTTGAAACCACCCCTGCCTCTACCTCAGGTGAGACTTCATCTGCTTCGCAGGTGTTGCCGAAAGGGCTGACAATTAGGGATTTGTTGGTGTGTTGTTGTAGCATTGAACCCTGGGTCTGCCCCTGTGCCAACAAATGGTTCCATTGATGGGACCTGAAACTGTGATTGTTGGGAACTAAGAAAGAAGAAGCTTTGTGCAAAGATTCGACCTAGGATTGTGAAATCATTGTGCATAGATATTTGCCCTAGTGCGTAGTATTCTACTTGACTTATAAAGATCTTTGCTAAAAGAAAGAAGCTCGATTTGAAGAAAAGAGGTCGGATCTGAAGGAAAGAAGATTTGATATTAATAGATCTGACAAGAATAGTGAAATATATGTTATACCTATGCATAGAAAGAATGTTTGGACTAACGAATGGATGCAGGATCCCAGAAAGAATTTATTGCAGGTTAGCTCCTATGATCCTAGTGCACAGTATAGAAGAGGCTGGGGATCATTTAAAAGAAAGAGAGGATTAACCCTCTGTTACAGTTGCAGAAAATTGGGACATCTTGCTAAAGAATGCCTTGGGAGAAGACCTAGTTGTCTTTGTTGCAAAGCTATGGACCATGAAGTGTTGGATTTCCCCAGAATGATTGCTAAGCTTGAAGGAATGAATCTGAATCAAGAAAACCCTAAGGCAACTCCAGAGGCTATAGCAGAACCCCGGGAAGAATCAGAGAAAATATTGCTACAAATGAGAGAAACCTTGAATGACCACCGACATGTCAGATTATCAGAGATCTTCAAAGGAAAAGAATGCATCGAAGTAAGAATAGGAGACTTCGATATTGAATGTGTTCTAGATGAAGAAACACAGGTGAATATCATGACAGAGAGAACTTGGGAAGCTATAAGGAGGCCTTCTATGATTCCTTCATTAGGAGGACTAGGGTTATTCAGAGGAAAACTGGTAAACCTATGTGGAAGGCTCGCTCAGATACCTATGACTGTCAATGGAACTTCGACAGAGGAAGATGTTGAGATTATTAAATTTGTTGAAGACCACGCCCCATTTACCATGATTATAGGAAAACCTTGGATTGACAAAGATCAAGCCAGACGAAATAAAGAAGAAGAAGTCTTGGAGAAGAAGAAACACGAGTTAAAAGATTTCATGACCAGGAGGATCGCACACTTGATCGAAGAACAGGAGAACAAATCGAAGATATTTAACACTAGAAACCCAGATGTCGAAGTTGCAAGAACATTAAAAGACTCACAGGAGACTGAAGCACCTATCTTGGATAAAGAAGAGGTGTTGCCCCCGAGTCTTAGGAGAGAATCTCAACAACGCAAAGTAACTAAAACCACATAAGATACGAATTAGAATGGAAAACAAACTACTGAGATGAAGCTCACTGGAAAGAAGGCTGGGAAGCAAAGTGAGAAGAGAGCTAAGTTGCAGAAAGTTCCAGAAGGAACTTCGTAGACAAAAAATTTGCAGAATTGGAGCTTTGCCGAGATATCAAAACAACGACCCATGGCACTTCACCGTGGCAAAGCAATATAGCCATTGGGGATATTATAACCGTTCGATCGACGCTCCGAATGGGCAGAAAGACAATAAAGGTCCGTCATTAGATCGTTAGACCGCACCATAACAAATCGAATAAGAGTTAATGGAGGCTCATAACCGTTGCAAGAGAACCATTGTCGAGCTTCCTACTTATCCCGTCGCACCATACACGGAATTTTTTTTTTCTAACTGAGAATTTGAAGCTCGCAGACTAAGCGAATTGTATACAATGATCATTGCGCTATTGCTGTTTGTTCTAGTGCCGTATCTAAGTTCATCGTGACCTCGATAATTTTAATCCCGAGCGCGTATGTCCGACGAGCTCACCGCAGTTGAAGAATCAGTAACAAAAGTTCTGCTCGACTTAATGACTGAAAGAGTCACGTTGGAGAGAGGAGTGTCTACAGGTGTACAAGCATCTTCGACGAGAGGACTGTCGGCCTCTCTGTCCACTGCTCAAGCCGACCCATCCCGACCAGTATATGAAAAGTGAACTAAGAATAGGGATGATATCACAAATGCTAAGTTAATCTCAAGTGTATTACCCACCTATCTACCCCTTCTGAGCGGTGCGATAAATTGTGACAGTGTGCCCAGAGAATTTGAGTATGCTTTGGTCACTGAGTACCTCCCGAAAGGGATATGCGCAGACCAAGATAAGATCACAGTGTTGAAGTTTAGTGACTTCAACCTCGGCGACAAGAAGGTGTAAAACATGCTCGCCCCACACAAGTATCTGACCAGAACCAAGGGAAAGAACTCGAAGATCATCCCCCAGTCATTGACCATGAACCTTGCGCAGTCTACATTGCTCAATGGCATGAAGATTCCTCACTTTGGAAGGCACCAAGAAGTGAATGCATGTGTCAAGTTGCTGCTGTCCTGCTACCATGGCGGATATTTGTGGTTGAAATACCACATCATAGTGGATCCTACATTGATCAATCAGATCATAAGATTAAGCATGCAAGGCCCTAACCCACAAGAGTTCTACCCCTGAAAGACTGCGGATCGTGCTCTCGCCTAGAGGATAAAGGACACTTACGACGATGTCGCGAAGGGCATGCGAGGCTACAAGGTAGCCTCTATCTAGAGCGGCACAGTGCACCTAGCCTGTCAATTGATCACAGGAAAGTTAGTTCGCAAGAACCGACCGACTCAAGTGACTAGATTTGTAGTCGACCTCGCAGGAAAGTGCGCGGAGGGCCTACAAATGAATTAGGCGAAGTACCTCATAAACCAGCTGGAACTGGACTGCAGGGAAGAGAAGGACCAAGGATATGAGTTCCACTTCAGCTGGCTTCTCATCTTGATCTTTTTTATCGCATGGGAGATGCCGGAAGGTGCGACCTTCCCAGACATCGAGCCCTTTGAACCTTTGGCTACAAAGTTCAGTACACTATGGTACTCCAGTGACATGAACAAGCAATGGCAATCAAATTCCATATTCCACACTTATTACAACCAATTGAAGACAAACATCCAGTATGATCCTTGTATAACCCTGAACACTCTTCACAGGTTCAGGCCCTTGATGAAATTCAACGTGGACCACCATTTCATCTATATCACAGCGCGCGCTGATGAGCATAAACAACAGCTGCAGTCATACTACAAGCTGATGGAGGAAGACTTAGAAGAGATTAATAAGGAATGGTCGGCATACCTCCTCATCCCAACAGACCCTGCGGAGCTATCTGATATTGACAGTCCAAAAGAAGCACACGATACACCTGGACCGAGCAAGACCAAGAAAAATGAAGAAGCTCAAGATGTAAGCAGTACCTTGGCGAAGACTGCTTCTATCTCACTTGAGCAAGGAGGTGATGGCAGAGAGATAGATGGTGCAGAAGTGGAACATAATAAAGGCGAGGTTACACCGCCTAGAGATGAGGAGGACCCCTCAAAGAAAAGGAAGGTTTCCCCTCCAAAACCTTCTTCAAGGAAGAAATCAAAAGCAACCATGACCAAATTTGAGACCACCCTCACCTCAGACGACTTTGACTTCATCGTCGCAGCACTGAACGATGCTTCGCTAGAGATAGAAGAGAAGCAAGAAGCTAAGAAGGAGGAGGTGTTCAATCATATCAAGTTTTTACTTCAAGGAGTGTAGCAGGCACTACAGTCCAGTCGTGCAATTTCCACTGCGCCTCTGCCATCAGAATCACCAGAAATGGGAGATGAGCCAACTCAACTCCATTGGATCGTTGATACAGTCGAAGCTCGCCTTCGACGAGCACAGGAGGAGATAGCGCAAGCCACCTAGGCTTTAGCACAAGTAAAAGGAGTCCTTGAAGAGAAACGCAGTACTGCAGAATGAGAGAAGCTTGCTCTCCAAGTAAAGTCTGATGAAGAAAAATCCCAGCTGCATAAAGAAAAGGAACAGTTGCTCACAGAGCAACTCGAAGTTAAGGAAATGGTCAACATAGCACTTCGCTCTATGAAAGTTGTCGAAGTAAAGGCCGAAGAGAGAGTTCCACAATAGGTGGTGCAACTCGAAGAAGTGATCCAACAGCTCCAGCAGTGCATTGCATATCTAGAAT
Organism: Picea glauca; assembly: GCA_000966675.3. NCBI lineage: Eukaryota > Viridiplantae > Streptophyta > Pinopsida > Pinales > Pinaceae > Picea > Picea glauca. The sequence goes on from JZKD02S1410416.1 coordinate 14,326, forward strand.
TACACACTGTACCCGAGACCCTACAGGACGTAAGGGACTAGCAAGAAGAAACTCCCCGCAGCGCAGTTGACAGATTAAAATCTCTTGCATTGGAATGCAAGCAGCTGAGTAACCGCAATGCCCAGACATATGAAAACCTCACTGAGAACTTGGAGTTACAGACATTGGAGTCGCAACTCCAGGAAGTGAAGCAACATGCAGATACACTACAGGCACAGCTGAAGGCCTTGTCGGTTGTAGAAAGAATGAAGAGGTCTCAAGAAAAATGCGCAACTCAGCAGCAAATCCATATGATTCAAAGCAAAGTGATGGATGTCACTCAACGACTTCAACCTGTGAAAGATAAGGCATGCCAGTTGTTTACAGAGGTAGAGAGCCAAGGAGAAGAGTTAGAACAGGTTGTCACCATAGCAAAACAACGCCTAGAAGGGCCAGTGAATGATGCAGTGATCTAGGAGTTTACCAAAAAAGAGGCCACAACAAAGAAGCAAGTCGAAGCAGCTCGAGCCAATCTCGAGGCATTCAAGGCAGAATTGCTCAGACCAGAGTGACTCGGGATGAGTCTCATGTGAGTGTTGGGGGCCTTTTGGCCCTTGACCAAGTTTTGGGAGTTTCTTGGTCATATTGACCTATTTTGGGACTTCAACAGCTTGTTGAAGGAGGAGCGCAAGACGAAGCAGAGATCATAGGATCTCGGCCCCCTTTTTGGGTTTTTGGGGATAATGTAACAGGAATGGGATGTCGGCCCATGGGTTTACCCATGTGTAGTCCTATTTTGTAATATATATATATATAGATGTCTAGGCCATATAGAGGAGTAGTAGAATAGTGCATCTATGTGATGTGAATGTATGCTAAGTGCGAGTAGTGCTTTGTGCATGACTGTAAGAGACTTGCAGAGCTAGGTGCAGGTCCTTGTAGCAGATTGTGGAGGGCTTAGTGTTGTAATGCAAGGAAGAAGGATCTAGTGAGCTGTGTAGATATTCTGTCCTGTGTGGAGTAAGGGTTTTGAACACTTTGTGCTTATAATCGATTGACTGAAGACAAGAAAGAAGAAGAGTTGATGGACGTATCGCCAGGGTGGGGGTGAACCACGTAAACACTGTGTTATGTGCTTTGTCTTGATATGTTCACATGTTATTTGCTAATTTATTTGATATGTTTAGATAGATCTACTTCTGCTTTGTTCTTATGATATGTGAGAATATTAGATCTGATCAAGATAGTCATGATTAGTGCTTGATATGCTCATTCTGATCCATTTATATGCTAAGTGCTTAAATACTATAGATTAGTGTGAATGCTGTGAAGCTCTGTTTTATCAACGAAGTGAATAGTGATTGCATATCAAGGGACTAATGGTGCTAAGAGCTGTATTAAGTGTTATAATCACAGATTTGTGTTCCAGCTAAGGTTGCAGACACTTGAGTCTTGCAACCACCCCTATCTCTACCTCGGGTGAGACTTCATCTGCTTCCCAGGTGGGTAGTTAGGGCTTTGTTGGCACGTTGTTGTAGCGTTGAACCCTGGGTCTGCCCCTGTGCCAACAATGTTTCTCTATGTAATGATCTACTCATAACCCTTCTTGTAATTTCCATTAGATTACATCATTGGTTCCATTGCCAATAGTTCTAAAATCAATCATGCACAACAAAGGCACATAGATGTTAACTTTGGAAGACATACGTGAATAGTGGGAGAGTAAAATTACCAATTATATAAAAAAAATTACGCAAGAAGAAATTGACTGACGTTAGCAGAAGCACACACTTAGTTCTTCTCAGAGACACATGAATGATTTCTGGAAGCCATTCCAGAAGCATTCTACAAATATCTCAGCCAGTCTAATGCGCAAACTAACCCCCGATGAGCAGTTGATGCATACAATCACAAGAGGAGGAAAAAAAAACGTGAACGAGTGGTTCGAAAGGATCATGTAAGACTACATTGAAGAACAAACAATAAAATATAGAGATTCAGTCCAAGCCATCAAGAAGAAATGTTATACAGAACTTCATGGTAGATTTCTTTGCACTATTCTGTCGATACTTCACAAATTACTTCTATATAGAGGAGCTGATGACATCATTGAGTCAACAAGACGAGTGGGAACAATTCTTGGAATCTAACTGCAAAGACACAAGAGAAGCTTGGGAATACTTATTAAACAAATGAGAATAAAATAAATGATGAACATCATTGACCACAAGTAAGTTGGGTTGACGTTGGGGGGTTGGATGATCAAAGAGATGGTATAAAGTTGAATTCAAAGTTGAAGCACACCCAAGTCGAAAATGTTTAAAGTTGGGAGGAAGATAACTGAATCAAGTGCAAAGTCTGAACATCGATCGCATAATCACAAACCCTCAATGGATATACAAAAACTAGAGCGGGACAAGGGATAAAAGATGCAAGAAGAGTTGTGAAATGAGAGGGATCCCCTAAAATCTCATAGAAAATATACCCAGGAGTGGTTGATTGTTGGATCATCCCTTGAGAACTCTCCAATGGCTCTTGGGAGAAGTAGAAGATTGAATTTGAGCATGGTAGCTAGTGGCGCCCAACAAGCAAATGACCAAGTCGATATGGAGATTGATGATTTGGGATCCGCGGTTCAACTTTCTCCTGCAAGAAGTCCTAACCTGCATATTGCAGACTTCCTTTGATTCGAATGATTTTGAGAACGACATGAAGACAAAAATATAGCAGAGATATAACAAGGAAATACACAAAGATATTGCAAGAAACATAGAAATATAGTGAAACCCAACTTCTATTGATGAATAAGACAGAAAAACATTGTAGAACACAAACTAGCAGAATGTGGTACCTTATCTATGAAAAGAAAGAGACGTTGGTTACACTTCATTCAAAAAACGATTTACATCACACTCCATTTCATGCTTAAAGGGCCTCCTTCACCTCAATTATATATGAGAGAGTGAGAGGAGAACAATTCCCATGATGCATGTGGGATAAATTAATCTAAGTTTATAAAATTCCATAGGCATGTAAAACACTAGGACTTCCTGGGCGGTCACCCATTCCAGTACTACTTTAGCCCGAGCATGCTTAGCTGCAGAGTTCTAATGGGATCCAGTGCATTCATGATATGCTATAGGCATGTACATATGAACACTAGGAAATCATTACATGAAGTTTGTAATTAACAAATGAAGATGGTATTACATTCCATTCCCCATCAAAAGGGTGAATATCGTGGTTTATTAAAACCATGGGCTCGAAATGTTGATTCAATGGAAAATGTGGATGGCCACCGAGATCCACCTGGATCATCCCCCCCCGTAGGAAGAAATGGTCCCCATTGCGTCAAGTTCCCTTGGGATATGGGGAAACTTTTGTTGAATCTAAACCTTGGTGAGTCGCTTGCCTTGTTGAAGTAGATTTACTACTTGTACTTTACATGTGGAATTATTTCATGAACCTGTTGGAGGTGTTGGATCCGTTCAACAAATCTAGTTGCACGATCTGCCTTGGTTTGAGTGTGGGAGGACTCTATCGATGAACATGCAATAAGAAGAGTTATATCAATGGGGGATAATGGTTGGAACCCAAAGCACACCTGAACAGGGTTGTGGCCAATAGAGCTATATTGAACATATAGAAAACTCTCATTCTCTTTGTGCTCCTCTACAATCTTGTCGACTTGATTTTTCTGGATAGAAACATCTTTGGCTGAGGTTGTAGTGGCTGCAGTGACCTCTTATTGACCGTCTCACTGGATCATGAAGAGGGAAAAATTTGTGGTCTTAGAGATTACTTTGCGGCATTGTTTTTCCAAGATCAATGAAGTGGCAGTAGGGAGAGCTACCTTTGGAACCCTATAGAGATGATCTCCCAAAGTAACAATGACACTATGGGATCATGACTCATAGATAGCATGACGTTTCCACATATATGGTTGTCCTAAAAGAACACCACAGACTTCAAGTGGGGAAACATCACACACTATCTAATCCTTGAAGAGCTTGATGCCATAAGACAGGTGGCACTACTGACTAACATGGATGTCTCGTCCCTGGCTTAACCATCTGGTGGTGTATGGTTGGGGGTGTGACATTGTTGGAAAATTCAATCTCTTGAAAACCTTAGCTGAGATAAGGTTCTTCTAACTCCCGATGTCAACAATGAAATGAAGTGGGGTCCCATTTACCCACATTTGCGAGTGGAATAGGCACTCCCCCTCCTTAAGCTCCTCTGGTTCTTCTAGTTGTATTTTTTAGGATGTGATGGTAGCAATGGGTTCCGCATAGATGATATGTTTCCCTTTATGGTGATCTGAATCAAATTCTGAGTTAGGTTCTGATTTTTTTTCTTTGAGCTCGACCACTAATGACTATTTCGAGTGACATTCATCGGTGTTGTGCCAAGGTATTTTGTGGAACTCACACCACTTTTCGATGTCTTTATTAAACTTATCATTACCCTTATTTTCTTGCATCTTGGACTAGATCTCTTGAGGTTGGCCTTCCTTACTGATCTGTCCTTCATTATGTGAGTTAGGGTTTCCTTTTCCATGCTTCCGTTGTGGCGAATTTTCAAACTCAAACTCCTGCTTACTCCGCTACTTGAATTTTTGCTCGATTTTGATTGCATATCAATAAGAAGATCCTAGTGAGGAGATGACAAAGAAATCCATCTATATTTGGATGTACCTATGCAGCTCACTGTGGTACTTCAAAACCAGGTGCCGCTCAGAGTCTTTGATACCCATATTTGAGCGCAAGGTATGAAATATGTTAGTGTATTTCAACATAGTCTAGTCTCTTTTCTGACACAGAGTCATCCATCTCATGTATTGGTCATCATGGTTTTCGACAGGGTAGAAATACCCCTTTAGGGCATCTACAAAATCCACCCAAGTGGGCTCTCTCCTGAATCATGTAGATTCATCCATGGTGTACCTCTCCCAATAACCTTCCCACCAAGATTTGACATGGGGAAGGGATTTAAGGAGCATGAAGGTGATATTTTCATTGTCGGAAAAAATTTGGACAGACTAATAACCTTCTAGCAGATTGAACCATTTTTCTAGAGCATCTGCATCTATCTGGCCTTCAAATAAGGGGATATCAAAATTGGCTTGTACCTTTAAGGGTGTCTCACCTTCCAAATGGTTGCTTGTTGAAGGTTCCTTGGCCGCCATCGGTAGTCGTTAAAGGATCCGAGTGAAGTTTTCCATCATCTCATTCCTTTGTCACATGAGGGATTCCTTGAGCAACATATTGAAAGGATCCCCATCTCTGTAATCTCTCTTTTCTTCCACCATGGGAGGTCTCTTGGACTGGGGAGAGTGGTTATCCTCAAGAGAAACTATCTTGAGACCCAACTCTCAATACCCTAACTTCGTCGGGGACATGATTTGAAAAACAACAAGGAGTAGACTACTCTGATACCACTAATCTGGATTATTTTGAGAAAGGCATGAAGACATAAATACATCAAAGATATAACAAGGAAATACACAAAGATATTGAAAGAAACAAAAAAATATAGTGAAACCCAACTTCTGTTAATGAATAAGAGAGGAAAACACTGTAGAACAAAAACTGGAAGAATGGGGTAGCTTATCTATGAAAAAAAAGAGATGTTGGCTATGCTTCATTCACAACAAGATTTACATCACACTCCATTGCATGCTTAAAGGGCCTCCTTCACCTCAATTATATATGAGAGAGTGAGAGGAGAACAATTCACATGATGCATGTGGGATAAATTAATCTAAGTTTATAAAATTCCATAGGCATGTAAAACACTAGGACTTCCTAGGCGGTCACCCATCCCAGTACTACTCTAGCCCGAGTGTGCTTAACTACACAGTTCTAATGGGATCCGGTGCATTAACACTATGTAATAGGAATGTACATAAGCCCACTAGGAAATCATTACATGATGTTTGTAATTAAAAAATGAATATGGTATTACATTCCATTCCCCATCAAAAGGGTGAATATCACAGTTTATCAAAACCATAGGCTCGAAATGTTGATTCAATAGAAAATGTGGATGGCCACCGAGATCCACTTGGATCATCCTCTGAAAAAGACTTCATGTGGATACAAAATCACCAAGGGTGTGGTGCTGAACTGACAATGCTAGTCAGATAAGAGATATGGTGCTCATTAAAGCACAAGAAAATCGTCTGGAAGATATAGTACTTCATGTAAGAGACCTCACGGACTTTGTCCGCCTACCAAATATATTACTGGAGGATTCAAATTCAACAGATAGCGGAAACAAATCGACGCGACCCTGCAAAGGAATATTCATTGAGTATATAGAAAACACTTGTCAGATAGATGTTCCAAGTCCAAGAAATGAACAAGTGTAGTTATTAATTGAATACATCCCTTCTCAAGACCAACAACAGATTATACCAGTTGAGTCAAATATTTAGATTTCAAACTAAGGAAGCAATTCGACTTCTCAGTCAACTCCTACCCAAAATCTTGCAACAGTTCCATCCTCGACAAGATCAAAGAAAGTAACAATGGGTCTCAATCATATCCCGATCTATGACAAAAACGAATATCCCAAACGACATTGATTCATTTGTGAAAAATTATGGGATGCAACTGACATAACTGATGAAGATAAACAAATAAAACAATTTGGTGTCACGCTTCGAGACAAATCCCTTACCCGATTTATGAATTACAAAGACAATCAACAAGGCTCAAAGTCAAAGATAAAGCAAAATTTACTCACATTCTTTAAAACTCAAGACAGTAGTCACCTGGTAGTTCAAAAATTGAAAGAAATCAAGAAGAACCTAGGAAAAATTATCCATGAGTACGATAAAAGGTTCAAAGACATTTTGAGCCAAATTCCCTATGCAATCAATGAGAAAGTGCTTGAAAATGGTGCATAGCAGGCCTATTACAAAACATTATAGTACCACTATGTATGTACGATCTCTCGACATGTGACTAAATCCTAAAAAAATCACAACAAATAGAAATTTACGATGAAGGTGCTTCGACTTCATCATTTATTGAAAAACAACTAGAAGAAAAACTTTCACAATTACAACAATCAATTAAGAACATGTTGATCTCTTGCAACGAAATAGGGTGTAAGATCTGTTGCAGCGAAGGTCACATAAAATATTATTGCAAATTTAACGATGCACTAGACCCTGCAATCCACCGAATTCAGATTGAAACATTTTGTGATATATGTGAAGGAGTAACAAATCATGCTACAAGGGACTACCCACACAATATGAGAAACGTGCATCCAAATTGGTGTCATATATGCGAAGAGAATAGTCACTCAACTCAAGAATTTTGGCTGAACGGAAAAAAATAACAAACATTCACTCAGTCTATCACACACAGAAGGTCAAACAAAATATTTACCAAGGAGAAAATGAATATAGAGGTCGAGGTTGTGGAGGCTATCAAGGCTGCAGATGAGGAGGATGAGGAAACTTTGGTAGAGGACGAGGTCGAGGATGATATTACTGTTTCAACTATTGGAAAGAGGACCACATTAGTATAGATTTCCTAATCACATATAGAATTTAAATCAAGTTTGGTAACATTTGTGGAGTGGGAGACCACTCACTCAAAGACTGTCTGATAGTACGAGAAAAAATCATGAAGAAAAGAAATGTAAATCTCTTGCACATAGTGTCAAAACAAGATATTTTGAATTCAAAGAATCTCCATGTAGTAACACGCTCGGGAGATGGTGAGGACATTTTTCCAGAACCACCAAATCGACAAAGAGGATGCTGAAACACATATCCTGACCCTGAATATAAAGAAAAACTATTGAGGGAAGAAATGAAATTAATTAGAAATATCGACCAGGACAAAACCAACAAGTGAGGACATGAGAATATTTCAGAAACCACGTTAGAAAAATTTATTCAATTATTGAAAGAGAAATAGTCGGTTGGTCGGTTGATCGACTTACTGAGAATTTTGAGAGAATATAAAGAAGATCAAATAACAATCAAAAGTCCGTGCCAATTGTCACAGGAAAAACAAACAAAGGACTTTGACCCACAAGTCGACCTTGAATTCGATAGATATTTGATCAAAAAAGTCATAGTCGACTTCGGATATCTAGTAAACATCCTACCAAGAGAAACATGGATCCAACTTGGGGAACCCCTACTTTATCCTATAATGAATTTCCTTAAGTTAGTAGATCATAGGTTCATTGAACCAATTGGAATTCTTAAAAGTGTAATAACATCTATAATGGGAATTTCGATGTGAGTTGATTTCCAAGTAATCAATCTGGTCAAAGGAATTCTTTCCTACATTTCATTAGTCAGACGACCTTGGGTCCGAAATATGAAAGCTACAATGTCACTCGAGAGAGATAAGAATCAAGTTGAGAGAAAGTGGCAGAAAAATCATAATTCCACTAGACCCAAAAGAAGGGAAACCATGGGTCGAGACATGGCACGAAGATGAAACCCAATGACTATACCAAGTAATGAATAAGAAAAAGGACAACATTGAGGTAAATAGTGAAGGAAAAATTCTATTTAGTTTTCCATTGTCAATAGGCTAGAACTCAAATACAAAATTATACAATTGGAAAATGGAAAACTACGAAGCATAATCAAAATATTGCTGGTTGATAGAAGAAATACCAATAAGGCGATCCAAATCATGCTTCTTAGTACAAGTCATACCTATTGTGGCCAAAAGAAATCTCAATCAAACACCAACACTAATTCCAACATAGTCACACATGAAGCAACCTCTGCGGTTTAGCGAAAGAAAATCTCTAGCAATGCATGTCGACAATGTTTCTAAGTCAGTCAGAGATCAAGGGAGAGTGAAAAGTCTATTCGAATCCTTGATAGGAAAAAAATCCCAATGGTGGGAGACACATGTTACTCGATTACAAACATGGAACACTACCACTCTTTACTTTGTCGAAATATTTGGTGGGGAAAGACTCTCAACCAATATTGACATCCCAACTTTTAAACCTGGGTTTGACCCAATCGCTCACATCCAACAATGTGAGAAGGAATAGAGGAAAGCAGGCTATAGAGACGATAGATTATGGCCACACATGTTTCCAAACACATTGGATGACATACCCCATAAAAGGTATAAAATTGAGGAAATTTGTGGACACACATTTGACTGGAATGAAATAAAAAATAGCTTTCTCAAAGAATTCAAATTCCGATCACCTGAAGATACACTATTGCAAGACACAACAAGACAGTTAAAAAGTTTCTTAGAAAAACCAAGTCCCTAGGAGATTCAAAAAAAGGAAAAGATAAAGTCGACATGGGCTTGACTTCAAATTGTAATTTAATATCGACACATAATCCAAATAATATCATAGCTCATCAAATAGACATGGAAAACATAAGTTTTTTGAGACAAAGCTTTCGATGGAATAAAAACCGTCCAAGAGTACAAAACTATGTAAAAACAATGTACTCCGTGACTAAGGAAGAAAAGGAAGAGAAAGACGATACCGAAAACCCTGATTTCCCATTGAGTTATAATCAAGTAGTGGAAAGACAATGCCAATTGGATGAGTCAAAAGTACCTGAATGGATGGATGCAGAAATTAAAACCAAATAATTCGACATATGAATAGATGATCGAACAAAAATGGCCAGAATAGGTGGCTATTGGTCCGAGAAGCAAACCATGGAAATATTTGACCTACTAAAATAATATCAACATGTCTTTTCAGGCGACTATAAAGACCTCAAAGGATTGGTACAAGAGATAGGTGAAATGAAAATCAACCTCACCCCTCGCACCAAACCTGTCAAAAAATGACCATATAAGTTGGTACACAAATACAAGCCCATTGTCCAAAAAGAAATCAAATCAATGCTAGTTGATGGAATTATATACCCATTTGACAAGTATAAATGGGAAAACCCCATGGTCGTGCAACCCAATAAGCATGACGCAAAGAAATTAAGAATTTGTGTCGACTTTCATGGATTGAATAAACTAACAATGACTGATCCATTCTCGACACCATTTGATGATGAAATTATTAATGAAGTAGTAGGACATGAATGCTTCTCATTCATCGAATTATTCTCTAGATACAATCAAGTACCTATAGAAAAGGAAGACCAATAAAAAAACACATTCATTTTCTAATTCGAATCATTCACATGCAATATGATGTTCTTTGGACTAAAAAATGCCCCAACAGTCTTCTCTAGGATAGTGGTAAAGGCATTTCAAGAATATATTTATAAAACAATGGTTGTTTATTTATGTGACTTGACTATCTATAGCCTACTAAAATACCACATCCAATGGTTATGAATGATGATGGAAAGATTCAAACAAATCCAATTGTCTTAAACATAAAAAGTGCATCTTTTCCATGCCTATATGCATAATGTTGGGCCATATTGTATGCAAGGATGGGATAAAAGTCGACAAGGATAAAATTAAAATCATCCTCTACTTAAAACCACCAGTCAACTAGAAACAAATCAAAATCTTCCTTGGACAAAAGGGGTTTTACAAAAATTTCATCTGACACTACTTCAACATCACGTTCCCAATCAATGAGATTTTAAAGAAAGAAGTCAAGTTCATGTGGAGGCAGGAATGTGACAAAATTTTGAACTATTAAAAATAAAATTGGTAGAAGCACCCATCCTACTATTTCCAGAATGGTCAAGGAAATTTCATGTCCATGTCGATGCCTCAAATGTCTTTGTTGGCACAGTCTTAGCCTATCCATATGAAGACATGGTCGACCACCCGAATGCATACACCAGTCAAAAACTAAATAAAGTAGAAATGAATTATTAGACAACCGAACGAGAAGACTTAGTAATCATTTTTTCCATGCAAAAATTTCGACACTATCTATTAGTGAACCCCTTTACATTTTTCACGGACCATCAAGCATTGAAATATATATTTAATAAACCAATCCATCAAGGGAAAATATGCTAATGACTACTACTCTTTCAAGAATTTGACTTTGAAGTAGTAGTCTGATCGAGAAAAAATAATGTCGACCTGAACCATCTGTCCCGACTTGAAACAGGAGAAGATCCAACATGGATAGATGATGATTTACCGAATGTGAATCAATTCAGGGTTGAAGCAGTTCCCAAAGAACTAGAAGAAATTGCAAACTTTCTAGAAGAAGGGAAAACACCTGAAGATCTCCAAGCCAGTAAATGAAAAATCCTAGACATGAAAGATGCACCAATCACTCTCATGAATGGATATATTTAAAATTTAGGACTTAATAACATTCTGTGAATATGTGCATCATAGAATGATTGAGAAGACATAATTAACGAAGCACACTCAGGCCTAGTGGGAGGCCACTTTCAAGCCGACACAACAACTAGGAAAATCCTCAAGCTAGTCTCTGGTGGCCAAATTTTCATAAAGACTATCGATAAGAAGTAAAGAGATGTGACAAGTGTCAAAGGTTATGCCAACCATTGTGGAAGAAGGAAATTCCCTTGCATTCAGTAAACCCCAGTTTATCATTTGAAATATGGGCTATTGATTTTGTTGGTCCTTTCCCAAAAAGAGAAAAAAGTTCGGGAGAAAAATACATTATTACAGTCATCAAATACCTAACAAAGTGGGTAGAAGCTGAACCAATCAAAAGTTGCACAAAGGAAACAATCACAAAATTCATTTATGAAAAATATAGTAACTAGATTTGGCTGCCCCTTGACAATAATGAATGATCAAGGAACCCACTTCATCAATAGTACAATTTAAGTATTGTTGCGAAAATTCATGATCGACCATAGAAAAACAACCGCATATCACCCACAATCTAATGGAGCTGTCGAGTCTTTTAACAAAATACTACATAAGGTCCTGATGAAAATATGTGGACTTGATAGAGATGATTTAGATGACAAAATTCCAGCCATACTATGGGCATACAAAACAACATACAAGATATCTACTGGTTAGGCGCCCTTTAAACTAGTCTATGGTCAAGAAGCAGTGATCCCACTACATTTCTGTTCAAACACAGGTCAGATAGCCTATGTCCTAGAATTTGATCATGTTCTAAATACAATACAACACTTCTACCAACTTAACCAATTAAAAGAAGAAAGGATGATGGCATAGTAACATCAGGAAATTCAAAAGAGTCAGTTGGCATGATTGACACCTTAAGAAGAAAGACATCAACAATGGAGACTTGGTACTGCTATATGACAGTCGAGTAAAAGGTAAGCCAAGCAAACTAGAGAATGCATGGTTGGGTCCATACTTGGTCGAGGATATCCGACCTTCAGAAGCAATATAGTTGAAAATGCTATAAGGGCACCCTTTCAAGAAATTAATCAATGGGGCTTGCTTGAAAAGATGTCACACATAGTAGCCTAAATGTCTTGCTGGTGAAAACCTCTTTGGGGGTGCCAATAGGACTCAACTTGGTTGAAAATATTCATCGTGACCTGAGTTGAAAGTAAATATAATAGAGAAAAATAAAAAATAAAATAAAGACAAGACAAAGCAATAAAAGTAAAATGAAGATTAAGAACATACAAATTAAGAAATCAAAATTAAAGAAGTAATGAACATGTCGGTTACTAGAATTAGGTACAAAAACTGATTGAAAAACTATAAATGATATGACTGACTCACAACACATCCATTCACCCCAAAAGTATTTGAGGATGAGAAGAGAAAAGAGTCCTTGGGCAACAATCAAAGAGGAAACCCAAAAAGCAAGAGAAAGTTCTACACCCAGGCAAGATTTGCGGCATTACCTGAACAAGTGAACCATTTGATCAATCGAAAGAGAAGAACATCATTCAAGTGAACAAAAAACTCATAAATGTGAGTTTTGAAGATCAAGTGAGCAGGAAAAACCTCAAACAAGCGAGTGTACAAAAAATACTTCAAGCAAACAATATTATCCTAACAAAAAAAAATGTATCCGAAAGGACGAGAATTCATAAAATTGATAGAAAAGTAGAAAGCAACATGGTTGGATGCTTCAACCAGAGGTCCCCAACTACCTATATGGATTGACCAGACCAAGTAGCCTAAAAAAATATCGCCCAGGTCGAGCGCACACCCCAAGGAACTAAAATCGACAGAGTCGATGTGACTAAGGCATGGGAATGCATTAATTCCATTAGTGCTCGACAAGACAAGCTCACCTACCAGGTCATCGTCAATGAAGAAGTCAAATCACAAAAACAAATAGTTAATTTAGAAACCAACATCGAGAGAAAATAATTAATATCCTCGCTGGCAGAATTAAAGTCCTTGCTCCATCTCCCGCCTATAAATTTGTACGAGGCATACGACTTCGCCTCACTTCTGTTTACACCTAAGCACTCACATAATCAAGCCATAAAACTCCCAGTTGTGCATTTGAGCCATGAACTCAAGAAAGAGCAATCAAACCTCCAATAATTCACAAAAATTCCGAGAATGAGAGGATAGGTCGAAGATTCACTGGTCAAACCATAAACAAAGACCAAGTTTGATAAAACTAGTGCAACCAAATTGCAAACACAAATGGAAAACATACATAGTGTCTGAATATAAGAGATTGATTGGTCTCGACATTGGAAAAAATTCATGGCATGGGGGAGGGAAGCTGGTGTCTAGAAAGAGGAAACAAAATTTCTCAAGGTGACAGGTATCTGTCACTTCCTGGGTGCACCTCAAGTGACAGAATTAGATGGATGGAAGGAAGAATCTTCCAAATTCATTTTCAGTAGATACCATAATGGCCATCTATGGTTATATTTTCTAGTCAGGATCACATGAGGAATGATCCACTGAGTCACGGGAATTTTGCATGGGCACACCCCAGTCCCAAAAATTATGAACCCTAATGATTGGATTCAAGCTCTCATTGGAGGGACATCAAAAAAAAATTTGAAAGGGTTGTTGATTAACAAAGTCACAAACCTTTGCATCAAATGGGCATGCATCATAGTGTCACTGTTCCTGACAACCGTGGTTTGTGTTTCTGATGTGAAGCTTACAATGCTAAGCCTATTGGCCAAATCTTCTAGATGGGGGCACAGTTCGACTGGAAAGGTCACCTTGCTGCACTATCAAGAGAAACTTCAAAGATTTCCAAGAGAATGGCTGCGCAATCAAATTCCCTTCACTTCTAATTGGATTTCCATGAGCCAAGTATGCCCAGTCAAAGAACCTTCATTCACTGCATGGAAGACCTCGACTATGAAAAATTTAAGGGCTTTTGCATCAGGAGCAGTCAAATAACCTTCATTCATTTCTCAAGGCACGGGCCTTGAAGTGATGGAATAATAGCCAACAAAGTACCAAATATTCCAGGAACTCGACTAATAGTTGGGGTTTTAAACCCCAATACCACCAGAGGTAATAAGCGACAATCAATCTATTCTGACACCTTTGAAGGATGGAGAGAAGGAAGAGGAAAGATAAGTAATATTGTACACAGTCCCATTCATAGTAGATATCGACAAGGAAGGAGGCACACCAACAAAACTAACACCGACCAAGAAAAAACAGAAGGAAAGAGCGTCTAAGGGTAAGCAAGCAATTGAACCTAACACAATTCCAGAAGACGTTGACATTATTTTGAGGGAAACTTTTAAATCAGAAAATATCTTGATTTAGATGACCCCATGATAAAGGAAACACTTCCTGTGTTCACTGAAAAGATAACTGAGAGGGCCCACCAGATAGAAAAAGACCAAACAACTAAAAAGAAAATCTTAAATTTGAGCATTGGGCCACAATTCAAAGAGGATATGGAGACTCTCAATGTGAACCATGTTGAAGCTAAGAAAACCAGAGCGGCTTTAGAAAAGTGTATAGAAACAAGGGGAAAAAAAATCAAAGGCTAGAGGGTGAGAAAGTTACAGATCGTTCTACCCCAATTTCATCACAGCAGTTGAAGAGCAATCGACCCGACCCAAGAAAAAATATTATTCTAAAGAAGCGGTGGACGAGAAGAGGGACATTCGACCTTACAATAGAATCTCCACTGCCCAACCCTACTCTAGTTGTTGAATAAAT
Organism: Picea glauca; assembly: GCA_000966675.3. Classification (NCBI taxonomy): domain Eukaryota; kingdom Viridiplantae; phylum Streptophyta; class Pinopsida; order Pinales; family Pinaceae; genus Picea; species Picea glauca. Next base: position 29,337 of record JZKD02S1410416.1, read on the forward strand.
ATGAACAACAAAGATGACAATGACACACAAAAATAAAATCAAGAAAGGCCGATGAAAAGTATCCTCAGAGGGAACAATTTTAGACTCCCTAGTTCAAAGTCTCCAGTTAGAAAGTGCATCCCCCTTAGGGTCAGAGGATATCGACCATACAACACATAATGGAACCACTAATAATACTGTTACAGTGGAGGAAACCATTTCTTATTTTACTCCACTAGGAGCAAGTTAGTTGACACAAGTTGAAGGAGGAACAAGTACATATATCCAGGGGTTAGCCAATACTCCCCTACACACAAGTCATCTAATGCACAACCAAGTATTATACCATTGGACAACACAAAATCATCAGAAAAGTATAATGAGGAAGCAAGAACAACTGACCCACATACTATCCAGGGGGAAGAGAAACACAAAGAAGGAAATGATGGCAAAGAATCACCGCAGAAATAAACTAATCCTCCATCAATAAGTCCTCATAAAGATCAACTAGACCCTACAGAGCAGACTAAAACTATAGAGCCTACAAATATACAATATCAAGGGAAGGATGGAAATGAAAAGGATGCCCATACAAATCCAGAGCCAGAGCAACACAAGGACCAAAATCCATAGAACAAGGATTCCAAAAAAGGCAATGACACCGAAAAATAAAATAGCCCTAAACATAAAAAATAACAACCAATCATGAAAAATAAGATTATACTAGGAAGGATACAAAACCAAAGGCCAAGACATTCACATCCTTCAAACTAGCTTGGTTGACAAAATCATCAACAAATATAACATTCGACCCAACGGTTGTGTTGGATGAACGTATAATGGACTTATATGATGAGGTGACCAAATAAGAAAAAAATAGATGGAAGAGAGCTGCATGAGATTGTGCATGATTTGTTGCAACGAGAAATAAAGAAAATAAAATATTAAAGGACTTTGTACTACTAGAAAAGGAAAAATTGGGCATAGATCAACCGACTGAGGGAGTCAACCCATTAACAACAATAAAAAAATTGGTCGAAGTAGTTAAAAGGATAGGTGCCAATAACAAGATAGAAATACACCATCTGCAACAAGAAAAAAGGGAACTTAAATAGTTACACAACAGGCAAGTGAAAAACAATCATGATGGAGTTGCTTAACAAACAACAACAATCTTGCATACAGATTTTGGGAAATTTAAAGAAGTACGCCAAAAAATGAAGCAAATTACTTCACAAGCAACAATGCTACATACAATCCTGATTAACTGGACGACATACTTCGCATCAACCTATAGTAAGCTAAAATCCTATAGAACGATAATAGAGGATCTAAAGAAAACAAGGGACATCACCACCGACTCCAAAAGTAAAGCAACCATGGCAACCCACATTGCAAAGGGAAAATCATCTAAGACAAAAATGGAAAATTGCGTGATTCAAATTATTTTGAGAACGAAATGAAGGCATAAATATAATAAGTAAATACATAGATATATTTCCATAAACACATAGATACAATAATGCACAATTTTTATTAATGACGGAAATGTACAGAAACTGTAAAAATACAGAGTGAATGAACTCACTAGAATGATGGTATCTTATCTTTGAGAAGAGATGTGATGGCTATGCTCATTTGCAAGAAGATGATGATGTTTAAAATGAGGCTCCAAGGTAATTTTTAACATAAATAAAATCCAAAACCCTAACCCTAGAAGATGAAACACCAAAAGTTTTGTGGGCCCGATGGGGTTAGTTGATACATCAACTTCCCAATGGCGTAAATTTTGCATACGATCTTTGTTTGGGGCGCATGATAGCTTGTTAGAAATTTACATCCGAGGAATACACATTTTGTTGTCACACTTTGTCTAATTCCCACAATGTGACTGTGCCACGCCCAAAAAACACTTCTTAGGGCCTCAAAACAACCCCAAAAGTTTAGGACTCAAAAAATCGTAGAAAAGCTGCCAAGGTGGAAACCCCTATTTTGAGCGAGTGGAATAGGTGGGTGGTCCTCGATTTCCACCTGGATCATTTCGAGAGGCAAGAATATCACAAGTAGCAACAAACAAATCCCACAAAAATCTTGACACGATCACACAGAAAAAGGAAGTTGAAGAAACATTCGACCCAGAATCGATTATGGTTTAGGAGGCATCACTAACCGAAAAGATGGATTTCTTGAGGCAGCTGAAATCAATATCCATTGAGGCACAACATTCCATCGAGGAATAACACATGTTCTCCCAGCAGTTGCTGCACACTGCCCCAACTATTTACCAGACAACGTTTGAAGGGAAACCACAACTAGAGAAGTCAGGGGCTACATCGACCTACAAAAAGAACTTTAAGTTTTTCAATCCTTCAATATCCAAGTTGAAATTTCCAACCACTAGCCATCAGTTGAGGACCCTGTTGAGGGGTCCTAAATCCCTTTAACTCAACAGCAGGAACCAAACCTACCACCGAGGCCCAATTAGACTCTGCAACGTTTAATAGTGAAATGGTTCTCCAGATATTGCGATCCGACCAAAATAATCGATGGGCTTTATGTTTTCTTGTGAAGGTTTCTTCCTTTGGTTAAGACGTTCTCTTTTTTTTTGTATTTTCTCTTAGATGGGATCGATATAACATAAATCTGGTATAAACCAACTAGGCAACAAAGTGGGAACAAAATTTAACAACTAGAGAATAGGTTGATCTTGGGATAACCCTTTCACTCTAGCATGCAGACAATGATTCTCTACCACATGCCTAGTACTAATACATTAACCATGTTGGTAATCCAATTACTGACTGAGATACAATTTATCAGAAGAAAACATGCATGCGATAAACGATGGCAAGTAAAATAATTCACTTAAATCTAATCATCAATCACATAATAACAAAACGATTTATCTTCATCATTAAAGGAAAGAACTGTAAAACATTGCATCAGATAAATTATTAATAGATTTAGTAGCTCTTACTCGTTACAACATCCATTCATGAGACGAAATAAGAAATAATTCTTCTCCACATCCAATCATACATGCATTTGATGAAAACAACACAAACTTGTCTTTGGTCCCAAAAGGAATTCTCAATTAAAGGCAGCTTTGAAATAGTTCTTAACAAAACCAAAAATGGGGGTCTTTACAACAACCATCAACCTATAACTGACCAGTCAATGCTCTTATTTATAACATTCAATTAACTAAAAATAACAATTAAAGTGCATCTAAGTAAAACAAAACTCGCCACATGGTGCTTTCTCATTTCAGTCTTCAAAAGTCATCTAATGGTTTCATTTGAGTGGATGACTTTTCTCGTACTCCGACCACTAGAAAAAAATATCCTCACATGTGTTAGCGTACGGAAACCCGTGTTGATCCATCGGGGCCAAAAGGATCTCCTTGATCTCCACTGCATGTACCTGATATTTGGCTATTTTGGCACTTAACTATTGTAGCACTGTCCGAGCCTTGATTGGGTGCTTCATGAACTACTGCACTTGTCCTGGCGCCATTTTCGCCACATTTTTTTTATCTCTGCAGCCCATGATGAGTCTTGTTCAGCATGTACTTTGACGATGTTGTGCAAGTAACCAAAGTCATCAGGTGTGCCGAATTCTGGAAGGCCAACGTCTCTCATTTTTTGGTTGACCTTGGCCCAATTATTTTCGCACTCGACCCACTTTTCTTGGATCTCCCAATGAGGCTCTTGGGCCATTCTCACCCAGTATTTGGCCGGTTTCTTTATGTGGTTGATGCTACTATCTATGAGTACCTGAATGCCGTGCTCTTCGACATCTTGGACCTGCTGAACGACGCTGATGTAGTCTATCCTTTCCATAGCTTGGTGCGCTTTATCATACCACCTCTCCATATATTTACATGTTTCTAGCGCCATGAGGGTATCTTCTTGGTACTCAACTATTCTTGCAGTGAACAAATGCCGCTCGTTTGAAAATTTATTATAGGTTTCTTGGAACTCGTTCCTCAGGAACAACGCGACTTGTGTGGTATCCTGGTAATAATTTTCCAAGTGGTGTAGGTGTTCTAACTCTTTCAGGGCAACGACCAATTCCTCTTCATCCATTTTTTCTCTGTCTAGGGTGGCATCTGAAATTTCCATCCCTGCGCCGATAAGTTCAGATGTTTTGGTGTGCTATGTATTTATCAGATTTTCCTCCGTGGCGATGAGGATGGAGTGATCCAGAGTGATCCTCCTCTTCTTGGTGGTTATTTGGATGATAAATTTCCTTTTCTGGTGATAAGCGATGGCATGTGTGTCGGCTACTTCGTCCATGGGTTTAGGGATTTGATGATATCCCAGGTGAATGCATTCCCCAGACTCCTGATGGTATATACTTGTTAAAGACTGGTTTCTTGAACTTCCTCACCGTGTTTTGAAGGCCCGACTTCTGTTTGTCGCTCATTGGGGAGTTGAGTACCGATTGAAATTAAGGCATCTGGGGTATACTCGTTACTTACTTGATCATCGATCGTTGAGATGCTAATTTCTGGTTGTGTAGCTTCTTACTTTTGTTCTCCCGACCCTGGCCCATCCTTCGGACTATCCGCTTCGGTCTGTGGTGCATTGGGAAGCTTAGTGTCCAAGACACTCTTGATTTCCTATTCATTCTATGGAAGACCTTGAATTTGAGCGTCGAGAACTGGGGAAGATTCCTTCTTTGTATCATTTTCCTCTTCGATATGTATCGGGTTCACGAGGGATGCTTCCAGGCTCTCATTATCATCATATATTTTTATTAATTTGCTTAGGGGGTTTGGTGAACTTTCTCTCCCTGATGTTCCAACTGTCTCTGGTTGAGTTGAAACACCTGTCGACAATCTGGCCAGTGGCGTTGTGAATTCAGGGTCATCTAGCTCGGTAATTTCATCCATGTCTATCAATTCAAGGCCACTTGGGCCTATATATGTATTTCATCTGGGTTGTCGGCAGGGAGCCTTGTCATACCTATGAGGTTCGGGTCATCTTGAAGCTGATCAATTATCCGCTGCGCCTATCCTATCATGAGTAACCCCCTTTCCCATGCATCCTGAGTCATGGGGAAACCTCTATCTTGCACTGGGGCTACCGGGGGGGCTTCTGCTGCTTCAAACGCTATAATTTCTTCTTTGGCCTTGAGGGCCCCTTGAGCTGATTGTTCTAGGATCATTTCTTGTTCATCCAGGCTCATGGATTTGAACCTGGTCATTTTGGGGTCGACCATCCTTGCCACCACTTCGTCCCAGTCCTGGGCATTTTCTGTGAAGACTTCATCTTCAAACTTGTCATGGGTGTATGGACAATAGGATGAAACTTGTGAGGAATGTTTCAAGACGAGACCCTTTGGGTCGTGTTTGTGGAATCGATCGGTCTGGAATATGAACTCCAATTGGATCAGTCTTTCTTGTTTGGCCTGAGCGGTGTCCTTCACCATGTAGAAGCCTACATGGAAACCATAGGGTATGAACACCCTTTTCTTGTCCTTGACCAGAGTGGCGTTGTAACCTTGCAGCATGGTTTGGTAGCATATCTGCCCCACTAGAAGCCAGTCAGGGACATGCGTGGGCAGGAGATGAGGTGATCCGGTGGCCTTGAAGACTCTGATGTAGGTATCGTGCTCATCAAGATACCAATGGACAACCTTTGATATCATGTTTTTGGCTGTAGCTGATAGTCTCGGGCATTATTTCTTGAAAAGAATGAAGTAAATACGTGCGATGAATTCATCACATATAATGGAGTAGGAGTTTTTGTACCTGTTCTCCCATAAGATGATGAAATATATGTGGACCGGGAGTTCTGCGATGTGCCAACTCAGGTTCATGCCGGCAAAGATTTTTCTTGCACACATGACATCCAGTAAATATGAAGCCATGTAGAAGGCCAGAGTCTATCCTTCTTTCAACATCTAAGACTATTGTATGCAGATGCTCAACTGCTTGGAAATTATGGATCCCCAGTTGAAGCCGCTCCAGAAAATGGCCACTGTGTAAGCTAGAGGCATCCATGCCTCTGAAAATCTGGAGCAGTCTTTCGCCCCATACAACTGGTAGATGAGATCCATCAGGTAGATGTATGGCTCCCTTAAACTGGCCATCTGGTACCAGCCGGAGGTCCGGTTGGTGTATTTCTTGTCTTCTCTCCACCATGAGGCTATTACTCAACTGGTCTCATGACGCTCGTATAATTTTACGACAAAATCTATGTTTAGTCGCTCCTCAATATCTCTCAGCTTGTAATACTTCTGGACCTCTACTGGGAGGAAGACCCCGACACATCCACCACTGTTGTCATTGATTAAACACTTCTGCGTGTCTGTGTGGTCAATGAGCCACTGCAAAATTTCTATGCAGGGAAACACAGGGGTTCTGCTTGCTACCATGTGCAGGTACGATCGTTGGATATTCGGGAATACCTGGTCATCGAGTGCTCTCACATCTAGGTCATTGTGTGGGATGTACTCCAGGAATTCCTCTCAGCTGATATTTTTGAAGAGTTCTCCTCAATGTGGGAGTGTTGTCTTGGTCTCTATGTTTGCCTTTGTGTCTCCAAAGGTTGGTGGTTGAATGAAAAATTTCTTTGTAGATGTCTTAATGACTGGTTCCAGCCTCAGAGTGTATTCCAACTATTTTTCTACCCCTGGAGAGGACCCTTCTCCTACCTTTGGCTATTTTAGCTTCGATGCCCTTGGTGATCACCTAGTGGTCGACTTTCTTGGAGGCATTGTTCCTGAAATTGAAATAAATATTTTAGAGACTACATACAAAGAAACACTGGATAATATATATATGAAGTGTAAGCATGAAAAATCCACAGACTGGTACATACATGTAAATCTTGCTAAACCTGGTTATTTGATACTCACAGGATCTCTGCAGCTTTCGAATTGCTCGTTTCATTTCTCTAGATGCTTTGAAACTCCTTTGCACGCAAAATGGTTTCATTTACAATGGCTCAAGGGAATTTAAATCGGGGAAGAACTTATCGTGTCATATCAACCATTTAATTCGGGTGATGAGTGGAATTCAAACAAATCTTCTGCCGAATCTCTGCAACTTGAATTCATCGTGGGTTGACGACGGAGGCGTGGAGGGTGATGTGGTCTATTGGTAATTCAAACGATCTTTTTGATTTGTACACAAAGAAACAACCAATGAAGGATTTGGAATTAATTAGTCCCTTAAATGCTCCAAATCTAATCGTATCTAGCTCTAAAACGTCCCATTGTGTCATTTTCTCAGTGGGCGGATCGGGGATCAGGGATAGGCCATGAACATTTTCATTAATATCCTTCTGTGAAAAACCTCTGATGCCGATTGATTTCATTGTCTGGTGCTGACGTGGAAAAACTGACTCGGAGGTGTGACTTAGACCTAGGGAACCAAGAATGACTCGGGGTTAATCTAGACCATACAATTTCTCTAATTTGGCAAAGACACGTGGCGTTGAAGACCAATGACTTAATTCACTTGTATTAGTAGGAGTCGAGAATTTATTTAAGTTGTGCATTCTAAAATAAACTTGGGTTTGTCGATGTCGAAAAGGTATCGGGGGTCGGCGATCGGGGATAAACCTATCGCTTGTTTTTCTTCGGATTAGCTTCCTCGAAAACGCCCAATGCCAAAATGCTTCGGGAATCGGTGATCGGGGAAAACTCTTTAGCGGGGTCAGAATGTTTGTTGCGATTGTTTCAGGTCTTCCTCAATTCCGATATGCGCATCGGGTATCGACTATCGATGATATCATTTCTTTCTTATTTAACGTTTAATCCCTTCTCCTTTTATCGATTCCGAAGGTGATCAACTATCGACGATGTCCGTATGTGATACTTGTCTTGAAACAAAAATTCCTTTTTACGATACTGGTGAAGATCGATGCTCGACAACTGAGGTTTTCTGAATGATTCTTTTCACCTCTTAATTCCTTCCGATGCTGAATCTCGAGTGTGTCGGGTGAAGTGTTTTGGCTATTGATTTCTTATTTAAGTGTTAAGCCTCTTTAATTCACGGGGTTTCATAAAGTTAGACAAACCTGAATATCTTAATGAGATTTAAGAGAACAAGGAAAGACAAAACATTTCCCAAAAGAAAATCGAATTCAGACACTGCAAATATTAAGTGGTACCCAAAAAGTGAAAAATTGACATAGGCTTTTTAGGGTGTGTTGAGTGCTCAACATACCCTAGAAGTAGTCATGGAAGGATAATAAGAATCCCATGTATAGGTTAAAGCATGTCTGCTTCCTCAAATTGTAAGAATGCATGAATGGGAAATTCCTCAGGGGAAAAATGTTCAGGTAGAACAACCAATAGACCAACCATGAGCCATCCACATCATGACAAGCAAAACGACTCCAACAATGCACAACATCAACATTTCTTATTTTAATACTTCTATTATCATCCTCATTTTTGTAAACACTTTTTTCAATGTAATAGCCACACTCCCCCCTTTCTTAGGAC
>JZKD02S1410416.1:106843-118445 GCA_000966675.3 Picea glauca
CGAGTCCAAAGATAGAAAACTCAAAGGTTTTTCATGATTATAGAGTCTGGAAAAACACTTAAAAGAGAACTCTCTCAGTTCCTTTTTCATAAAATAGTCCGATGAGACCGAAAAAAGAGATAAATTATCGCCCACCAGATGTTTTCTTCAGATACTTTATCGAGCGTGAAAAGAGCAAGGTCGCTCAGCTATCTTTTCATGTTTAGAGAGTCTGAAAAGAGCTTAAAGAGGACTCCAGGGGGGTTCCTTTTTCGTATAACATTATTGAGCCCGAAAAAGTGATAAAAGTATGCTCAATCGCGTCCTCATGTATTTTCGAGCGTGAGAACGGACAAAGACCACGCTCGTGGTTTTATACAAAAACCATAAAAAACAATCAAAACATGCGATGGAAAAAGAAAAATTATGTCCGCATTCCTGTAAATGAACATCGAAGTCATTACGCCTGCAAAAGTTACACTCAAAAGGACATTAGGGTTTAGGCTTTGATCAATAAATAATTATTAAAAAACCAAATAACATGGTAAAAGTAAATAAAAAGGAGTAAAACTCTTTTTACCATATCATTTTCACTTTTCCACTATTTGAGCCCAAAAACCCCTCTTTTACCCTCGAAGTTCGGCGTCAGATTGCGGGAGTTACGAGCGTCCATTCGTCGAGTCGTCAATGATAGTGAGGTAGGTTCTTTGTCCTCTACTCTTTCATGGTTTAATTTTTCATTTTCATTGGTTAAAATTCATTTTTTGAGTTGATTTTGGGAGCCCTACTTGCGCGCTGGCATTCTCGTAGGTGGGATACACGGGACCTGTGAGAATGGGTCATTCTCGCAGGTGAGCCCATAGAAGCCTGCGAGGTTCTCACAATGTGCCTAAAGGGCACTTTCGAGAACCGCAAAGCACAAATGTTTTTTAAAAATTTACTCAAAGAAACAGAACCAATTCATGAATAGAGTTGCTAATCCTCTTTTTGTGCTTCTTATGCAGGTAATTGGCCATCAAAATGGTTCTTGAATGGCGTGAAAGGGAGCACGAAGAAGACAATGCTATTGCCGGAAATCATCCACCCACTATTGCTACTTTGATAAACTGTGGCCTTTTGAAGTACTTTCGTATCTCGGGCATGAGGGCCCAAGTTAGGTTATTAGAGTACCTGGTGCATATGTGGGATCCCGATTAGCAGGTATTTCATGTGGGGGTGCACACACTGTCCTTAGCTATTGAGGACATTTAATTTTTGACTGGACTGTCATGGCATGGGCACTACATGTTCCTGACTAGTAGCAGAGGTGGTGGCCTGCCCATGAGTGAGTACTGCCGCATACATTGTGTTCCTGAGGTAGAGAGGAAGAAAGGGAAAATAGCTATTTGGGGGGTACGGGATTTGACCCTCCGTACTATATTGTTTACCATAGCTCGAATGGTGGGGAGCTCCACTCCTCACATGGCATTACAGAGTTACTTCCAGTATGCTATAGAGTGTACTGAACCTTAGGTTTTCAACTAGGCAGATGCTGTGCTTCGTAGTATGAAAAAGCAGTTAACCAAATGCAGACAAGGCGACCTGAAGCAATTCGGGTACAAATCTTTGTTGGTGTCCTTCTTTCTTGAGAGGGTTCCTTTACTGAGGTTGCAGGTTGATTGGAATTTGTCGGCTCCTATAGATCCAAGGATGTTGAGATGGTGTCAGCTGATGGCCCGACATGTAGCTGGACCAATTATCAAGTATGATGATACTTTCTTTGACTGGCTGCAACCACAGATGTTGATGGTCGATGATTACGCTTATGCCGGTTTGGATTTCCAAGGAGATCCGAACTTATTCCTGCCAAGGGATGCGCAGTGGAGGGAACTTGGTAAGAAGTACACACATTTTTTTCTTTTTAAATGGCTTTGTGCATTTTGATCATATGCAAATGTTTTTTATATATTCGTCCAAAGAATAAATACAAAATCCATTTTTGATGACACAGATGTAGGACCTTACCGACCTCCTGGTACTTCTCCCATTCAGCAGTGAGGAGAGGTGGCACCAGTGCCACAATGGGACACCGATGATTATTGAGCAGTGGAACAAAACCTAGAGGGTTTGACAACAGATATTCCAGACATGCCTCTTGGAGAGGTTCCACGACGCGATCGACATCATACAGTAGGAGTGTCAGAGTCCATGGGTCGACTGCTCCGTAGAGTTGCCCGGACAGTCGTGTGTTACCATGAACGTCATCCATGACGTCACTTTGTAGAAGCTATGAGCTTCAGATTTTGACATTTTGGTCTTCGGACAAAACTTTTTGTAAAAAATTCTTTTGATCGTTATATATATACAGACGGCTTCTACTGGTTTATCTTATGTTATGTAAAAAATTGATGTGATTGATTTATAAATGATCCAAATGTCTGTCTAATAAATAGTTAGCTAATGCATTAGTTAATGTATTTAGACATCTAGGAATATGTTGATATTCAATATAATCAAAATAACGTTCCAAGAGGCAAATTCGCAAATACACCCGTAACAAAGTAGGACTTCGAATAGTATAGACATTACTTAACTGTAGTACCACAAGCTGCGAATCGAGTCGCACAACCAAATGATGGATTCCAAGTGAGATAGAATCAACCAATAATTCGATAACGACGCTATACTCTGCAATATTGTTGGTCGCACGACCGAGACACACACCTCATAAGGAGACAAGTTCGTTTGTAGGGGCGTAAATTGCCCATGCAGCGGAAGCAAGGTTCTGAGTACTACGGCTAGCGCCATCAATGAAGCCAATGTAGGGTAGCGAAGACTCCGACATCTGGAAATCAAACACAACGTCACATGAGGGTAGAGACCAGATAACGACAAAAGCAAGCTATAGTAACACACAAGAAGTATGATACAATAAAAATACAAGTACTCGTGCACAAACAATTTTATGCATAGTACTTCTTTAAGTACAACCCATTCCTGGGTTCACTCAAAGGGATACCATCGTAATCCACTAACTCATAAGCCCCTTTTTCCAAAACTCGTCGAATGATATAAGTACCTCGCCACATGGCTTTGAATTTCCCAGCTCCTAACATATCTCGATCTTGTTCATAGAGGAGAACAAGATCTCCTTCGGAGAAAATGCGAGGCTTGACATGCTTGTCGTATTGGGCCTTGACATGCTTTTTCTGAGATTCTATGACTAGGGTGGCATTGCGTTGAGTTTCATCTAATCGCATAAGATACAATAGACGTTCTTCCTCAGCAGAAGTGTTTGGTAGGAGTTCAACAACTAGTTTTAAAGAGCGTATCTCGCATTCAATTGGGAGAATGGCTTCCACACCATAGACTAACCGGAAAGGTGTAAACCCGGTAGCAGACTTGACGGATGTCCGGTAAGCCCACAATGTCGAAAATAACATTATGTGCCAACTTGTTTTGTGAATCCCTATCATTCGTCGGAGCATAGTTATGAGAACTTTGTTAATTGCTTCGACTTGGCCGTTGGATTGTGGGTAATAGGGCGTTGAGTTTTCATGGCGAAGAACCAACTTTTCAGTAAGTTTGGACATCATAAAGTTTCGAAAGTGGCTACCGTGGTCAGTGATGATAGCTTGGGGAACACCAAAACGAGCTATGATGTGATTAAAAATGAATAATTATGTGGTCTTTCCAGTGTTGTCAAATGTCGGCATCGCCTCAGCCCATTTCGTAAAGTAATCAACGGCTAGAATGATGTAACCATGCCTCCCGACCGAGTGAGGGTGACATGTCATGAAATCGATGCCCCATTTCGCAAAGGGACCAACGGAGACCACAGGGTGAAGAGGAGTGGGATGTGACTGTATCTTGTTATTATGGGTCTGGCAAGCATGGCATTTCTGAACAACGATGATGCAGTCGTTAAATAAAGAAGGCCAAAATTACCCTGCTCGTAAGATATTCTAGGCAGTAGCATACCCAAACATATGACCACCACAATCTCTAGAATGGAAGTCATTCAAAGCTCTCTCAGCCTCGTCAAAAGTGAGGCAGCTTCGAAAAACAGAGTCAATCCCCTGACAATAAAGAGTATCCCTGAGGATAATATATTGATGAGATTGGTACTGTATTCGATGTCGCTCAGTACTGGACAAAGTTGGTCAGAAATTTTGGGTTTGGAGATATATAATGATATCACCATACCAAAGATCATCAGTGCGGATGAGGAAAATGGATTCATTGGGTAATGAATCAACTGCTACATTTTCCGTTTCAGAATAGGGAAAGTCGCATATCAACTCAACAAACACTAAGGACTTCTTAGACTTGGCGCATTCGAATTCCAAGTCAAACTCCTGGAGTATCACAATCCATTTGGAGTATTTCCCCCCTAGCAATTGATGTGTGAGAATGTGTTGCATAGGGTTGCAGTTAGAAATCACTGTAGTCTTGCGCGAGAGGATATAGTGCCGGAAGCGTTGGATGGCTTGAATGGCAGCCAAGGCCAATTTTTCGACATGTAAATACTTGATTTCAGTAGGTGTTAAAATTCGACTCAAGTAGTAGATAACATGTTCGTCGTTAGCATCATCCTCTTGAATGAGAACCATACCAATGGTGTAATCCGAGGCAGCAAGGTAAAGGAAATAATTGCGACTGTAATTGGGAGGAAAGAGAAGCAGAGCACATGTTAGGGACAATTTCAAAGCTTCAAAATCATTATTGGTGATGGTAGCCCAGATGAACTCTGAACCCTTCTTAAGGAGCCACGTAAATCCACGAGTGATCTCGACGTAATTTGGGATAAAACGATGAAGAAAGTTTTCTTTCCCCTGCAAACTTTGTAACTGGCGAAGAGTAGAAGGAGGAGGGAGATTAAGGATCGCCTCAACCTTTAAAGGATCCACCTGGATCCCTTGACGCGAAACAATAAAACCTAGAAGATGGTCGGATTCCATGCAAAAATGCACTTATGAGGATTCAAACATATATGGTAGAACCGACAGCGAACGAAAATGGCTCGGAGGTGGGTTGGGTGGTCGACTCAGCGCATTGAATGAGCGGGTAAATCTTCCAAATATGGTTGAACGATGTGCTTGATATCATGGAAAGCATAAGACATAGCGTGTTGAAATGTTGCACCAGTGTTCTTGAGACCGAAAGGAAGTTTTCGATAGGCAAACGTACCCCAAGGGCAAATAAAAGCAGTCTTATGTTGATCCTTGGGAACAATGTTGATTTGATTATACCCGGAGAAACCATCCATGAGAGAGAAGATTTCACTTCTGGCGCAATCGTCGACAATCTGATCGACGAAGGGGGTTAGGAAAGTTGTCTTTGGGACAAGCGTTGTTGATATCCCTATAATCAACACATACACGAATGGTGCTTTGTTTCTTGTCAATCGAGACAAGATTGGAAACCCAGTCTGTGAGAGCTACCGGATAAATAAAGCTGGCTTTCAGAAGTTTTTCGACTTCGAGCTTGATAGCAGCCGCTTCACGTGGGTGAACTGGACGAAGGTGTTGCCAGACAGGTTTAGTGTTGGGGTATGTCTTTATCTCATGGATCACAATCTCAGGGTCGATACTCGACATTTCTTCGTAGCTCCAGGCAAAGATGTCATGAAACTCTTTGAAAAGGGACGTGTAGGTGACGACCTCGTCAGAAGAACACAAAGCTCTAATATGGACATTTTCGATGATTCTAGGTTTGACGGATATGTTGAGGGGAATCGTGGGCAAGATATTTCTTAAGTTCCCTTCGGAAAACACATCGTGTGTGGACCCGAGAACGGTGGAGATGACAACAACGGTCGACGGGGTCGATATCCGTTGGTATTTCTCAATGGTATGTTTCTCCAGAAAGTGGATGGAACGATGATGTCCATCGTCCCAAGGGGTGTCCTCCATGTCCTCCATGAAAAATGACACGAAAAGGATCGGGAGACAACTCACCAAGAGAGGGGGCAGAAGGTGTTGCCGATTGAATGGCCTGATAGGCGGATTCAACCGGACTTAACGACATTTTGTCGCCGTAACGAAGATGATCTCCAAGGTCAGGTACTATCCAGGGGTCGTGAGACGTAGGAAGTTCATGAATCGAGGTGGAGATCATGTTGATTGAAGCAACGGACGAGTGTGGAACATCGGGTGGTGGAATGGGGAAAGTACCCATTAACGAAGAGTCTTTGATAAGGCCTACACCGACGTTCTCATAACTCGGTGGGGTTTTAGCGATGAACGGTACATTTCCATTACGAGTATCGGAGTTAAAGAAGGCTAATTGGTCGACAGTGACAACCTTCCCTTGATGTGGGAAACGTACCACATGGAAAAGGGTCGACACAACTGTGCGCATGGAATCGATCCAGCTACGGCCAAGAAGAAGATTGTAATCAAGGGGAGCGTCAAAGACTTCCACTTCAACTTGGACCATTTTTCCTTCTAGCGTGTTAGGCAACGAAGGAAGCACACCATAGGGCTTAAAACCAGAGCCATTGAAGGCTTTGAGAGTGTTCTGGGATTCGTTCAAAGGGGGAGAGCCAATGGCTTTCGAGCAAGTAAGAGACATGACACACGTCGAGGCACCCTCGTCGATAACTGTTCGACAAATGATTTTGTCAGAGACAATCACTTGGATCTGGAACACGAGTTGAGGGGGTAACCTTGGAATGTGATCTTCCAAGTCAAAGATTATTAAATTCGTATCCGTCGGATGAATTCCACCGATAGCTTTCAATAGTGCCTTCTGTTGTATGGGACAAATCTGAAGGACTTCAAGGGCTGACATCGCAGAAGGTGCCTGGGCCAGATCTTCAACAATGTTGTAGTTCTGGGTAGCACGAGCATGAGGATTGAAAGCTGATTTTCGAACGACGCCCTTTGGGGGGGGTCTAAGAACTATGTTGAGGCTCGGTCGGTCGAGATGAAGAGGACCGTTGGTAGGTGGAGTCGCAGAAGAGGGTTGTACCAAGGAAGGAGGTAGATCATCAACCTTCTCTTTATATGGAGAATAATCTTTGGCTCGAGTGGTGAGTGCAATGTCATTCTTCTTTGAATCGCCAGTACACATCAAGACATAAGACGTAGTAGAATATGAGGGTTGGTCATGAATGACCAACTGAGCCTATTGTTGAGACGGGAAGGGTTGGGACAAAACGGCCGGAGCAGGTGGTTTTGGAGCTCCTTGAAGGAACTTAGTGACCTCGGCACGTCGTGGAAAATCCTTCATGTAGTGATCATCGCCACAGATAAGACAAGGGTAACGGGGTTTGCGCTTATCCCGTTCGTCAACAGGGGTAGTTTTGGGTCGCTCTGCTTGAGAAGTATTTTTGTCCTCCTTATTCTTTCCCCTTCCCTTTTTGGATTTGTTTTTACCGGCTGGGGTAGATTGAACTGCATTTACCTCAGAAGTCTTTCCGGTGGGAGGGGCAGGAGATGGAGCATTTTGAACATTAGAAGAAGCTGGTTTGGGGTTTGTGCTAGAGGTGGAATGTGGTTGGGCCTAGAAAGAGCCAATCACACCGTCAGCGGCATGTGAAGCAGCTGGAGTAGTTGAAGTGCTGGAAGTAGAAGGACGAGGTAAATCAGGTAGTAAATCATAAAGGGTTCCCGTTTGTGAATAAACGAGGTCAATATATTGAGCACGACTTATAGCCTTCTCTTTCGTGACTACGCCACCCATGGCGATGTCACGACCGATGTCATTCACAAATGATTTTGTGAACCACTCTATCAGCAACTGATCGGGGAGCTCAAGTTTAATGAGACGTCGTCTCCTTCGCCACTCATGGATGTGATCAGATATATGAGTGGCTTTGTTCTGTTTGAAGGAAGTCAAAATCTCGGTCCCTGTGTCATAATGAATCGGTAACTGGTAGTGTGTGAGGAAAGCCATAGCT
Organism: Picea glauca; assembly: GCA_000966675.3. NCBI lineage: Eukaryota > Viridiplantae > Streptophyta > Pinopsida > Pinales > Pinaceae > Picea > Picea glauca. The sequence continues at coordinate 114,708 of JZKD02S1410416.1, forward strand.
AAGGTGTTGAAGTCAGAGAAGAAACCATGTGGCAATTATATATACCACTTCGCAGCAGAACCTGTGAGGGTTTGTTGAAAAAGACGTAAACGAATAGAGTCATCCATCAATGAGTTGGATGAGCACCAGAGGTGAAAAGTCATAACATGATTGTTCGGGTCCTCTCCCACTTTGCCATCGAATTTAGGAATGTTCGATGGTAGCTTGGTGGGTATAGAAGGCCATTGGGGAGAGTGACGAATTGGATCATTTAAGATCCTTGACAAATCCAGAAGATCCAAAGTGGCGATAAAGGGTAACTGTCGATTCACCTACGGGTACTGGTGGCTTTGGGGAGGAAGCCCCGTCGGCAAAATAGTAGGACCATAAGAAGTCTGCATAGAATGTGAAGACCCAGGAAGATTCGGTGGTGGTTGGAGAGGATAGTATATCATGGGATTGTATCCTGGAACATGAACGTGAGTTTGAGCAGTCGAGCCCCAAATAGGATTGATCGAACTGGGATATGGTTGGCCCATACTAGGGGGTACCACGGACGTAGCTGGAAACTGTTGCCCCCCAGTCGATGGAGGAGGATGTTGTATCAACCGATTCCAATACTGGGCCAATGACGGAGGTATATTTTGTCCATAAGGTGGGGTCGGTCCTCCGATCGAAGGTGGTGTCCCAATTGGGGGCAGTGTTCCAATTGGGGGTTGAGTTCCAATTGGGACTTGCGTTCCAATAGGACTTTTCCCGCTGAGAGGGGGTTGAGTCATACCACCTTGGTGAAATTGTCCACCAACCAGAAACTGGTAATTTGGAGTGAATGACGGAATGGTGCCACTAGGATTAAGATTGCTAGTAGAAGACAAAGGAGGTCCTCCAAAAGGAAATTGAGGGAGTGTTGGAATAAAAATGGGAAGAGAGTGCCCAGAAGAAGAAGGACCACTAGGAGAGACGGATGGGGTTTGTGTAGGAGTAGGAATGGAAGCATTCAACACACGGTATCCGGGTGGTAGTGTCGGAGTGATGTTGGGCATTCGCGGTGTGTTGATGGGAGCAAGACTAATTGTAGTAAACCAAGTTGGAACACTCGTAGCATCTGTGAGATGGGCCATTTCGGCAGGGACGGTAAAGTGATAGGCGGTAGTCAACGATACTGTCTCTGGACTAGAGATTGTGGAAATCATAGGTGGGGTGATTTCAGAAATCACAGGTGAACCTGGACCAAAAATATCCTATCGAAAAACGCCCATAGACCAAAAAGGGTCTTGGTCCCCATGTCCAGTCGGAGATCCAGAATACACAACAATTAAGTCTCCGGAAGAGTTTGCTCGCATAAAACGTCTCTCAGAATCAGGGTGAAGTTGAAAGTCCTCTCGAGTATTGGTGATTCGGAAATGTTTGAGAGAGTCAGTTCATTCCACTTGTGGCGTGGTGATGTCTGGGACTTCACGCTGCTGAGGAGAGCCCTCAGGGGAACTGGTAGGCAAGGGTTGAGAACCTTCCATATGCTCTGGAGATAAACCCTGCATTCTACGTGAACGACGCGGAGGAGCTATTGTAAACAATTAACAAACTTCACAATGAAAATCATATAGTCAACTTTGGTAAAAAAACAACACGCACTAGTAAACAAAATCTAGAAAGCAACACCAAGCAAACAATACCTTCTAATTCCGAAGTCACTAGTTGGTGATGAAATTCAACGTCGCAACAACGAGATGAGAAGGGGCTGGGCTAGGGTGGAAAATTTACGCAGACGACCTACTTAACGGACTTACACCCTGGTGCAAGCTACCACACATAATCGTGGGTATACCCTCCAAGGAGCCCGAGTGAGTTTGGCCAACATCGATTCCAGGTACTGTGAAGACTTTCCCCTTCACAGTCACCTTGTGTAAGACCCTAGAATGATAGGCCACTAAGGTTACCACTAACAACAATAAAGCCTGGGGGGACAATCGACAGTCTGATCCACACACAAGGGCAGGGTATCGAGCCCGAAATCAACTCAAAAGGCTTCCACTCATCATTGTGGGTATACCTCTGAGTGACCCCCGTAATACGTGCAATCTCTACACCGATATCAACAAAGTAGGGTGAGTAACTCTGCTAATATCAATGCGACCTCGTGTTTGACCCTTGTGTGAGAAGGGCTTCCCAGGACAAGATGTTGCAAATGGAATTTGACACTCCCTAACACAAGATGCTATTGTGTGTTTTGTGCTTTGGAGAGTGTATCTCTTTGCCTACTCCAAAGTGCTAGCCAAGCTAAATGTTGGTGTAATAGAGCCCTAGAAAAGAGTTACTAGGTAAATTTTACAATTGCGCAGTGTTATTAAGAGCTGTTGTTTACTCAAAGGAAACATAGATGAAACTAATGTCGTATAAGACTCTGACCCAACGATGCATGGATAAAAATGCAATGTAGCAATTTTTGTTCAATGAATCCTATGTATGGGAGGGAAAGAGAAGTTTTCCAAATCAACCTTGAACTACAAGACACAATTTCCTTTAAAATGCAATTGCAACAAATCACTCAAGAATAACAATTCTCTATCGTTTCTTTTTCAATAATTTCAACAATTGATTTTCAATGTTTTCGAAAACAAAAATGATTTTTTTTTTTGAAAGAAAAACGTTTGTTTACTTTTCAAAAAGGACCTACACCCTAATGGTGAGAGTGCATAAAATCAAAAACCAATGAATCAAGCAATGGATAAAGAACCCAAACCACTCTTTCAATGAAAACAAAAATAACGAGCAAACCAAACTAGTCTGTTCAATTGCATAAGAAAAGTGATCTTTCAAACAATAAGCAAATGATAAAGACAAAGAAACTTAACTTTCAACCGATCTCCGGTCCTTAACCTGTCAAGCACACTCAGATTCCGAGATCAGAGAGTATAGCTTCGCAAAGAAAAGTCAAGAAATGAAATTCAAGAACAAGTGACAGGAAGAGCCTTTGAAATCCTAAGACTATTCATGCACAAAAAAAGAAGACAAGAAGAACATCAATCAATGGTCCAAGAAACTCTTTTTAGGCATCTAAACTGATCTGGGCAATTCAAGATGCAAAAACTCAAATCCAAAACTTTGAAAAAATGGGTTCGCAGGCTGGCAATATTACACAGTGCGAGAATTAGTGATTCTCGCAGGTGGGCTTTGAGTAGAGTGCGAGAACCTCGCACTGAACCTAAAAGCAGGGTGCTAACCCTATAGATTCTCGTAGGCTACTGTGAAGTGCAGTGCGAGAATGTCTGAAACTAGTCAAATTTTTGGAAAAAGACACAAAATTTGAAGAGGCCTCTAGACCCAGAGGGTCTATCAGGGTATCCTGAAGACTCAGAGATTGATATGAATGGAGAAAAGTAAGGCAAGAGCAAATGGCCAAGAAAAATACCAAAAACCACAAAGAAAATGGGATTGTTCCCCAGTGGAGTCACCAATTTTTTTATCGGACTAATCGGTAGGTGCAGACACTAACAGATCTCCCTAGATCCACCTGGATCTAGAACAACACAGGACATGACGTGACTCTTTCCCTAAGTTTTGACCATTGAATTAGCTAGTAGGAAGGAACCAGTAACATACCTTTGTATCGCTTCCTAGGGTCTCTGTTGCTCTCGCTTCGCTCCGGTGCTCTTGTGAGGTCAAGACCAAGACAACACAAACCAACCAAAGTGAAGATAGCAAAATATATTCAATTGTCAACTTATGTGTATGATCAAGGAATTACACAATAAAGTGAGA
>JZKD02S1410416.1:127493-138012 GCA_000966675.3 Picea glauca
GAGAGTTTTATTAGACGCCCTGGGTATGTAAGATTCACGACTGAGGCGGTGGGTGGCAATTTTGGTTTGCCATGGTGGGGGGGAGGGTGGCCATTATTTTACGACCGAGGCTACAGGGGTGTGGCATCAAATGCCATAGATAATACTCCAGTTTCCATACAATGGGATGGACTTTCGAGATGATCCAGAGATGGTGCTACCCTCGGGAGAGGTGTTTGACCAGAGAGGTATGTGGATTTATATGGTTGTTTGATTTGTGGATAGTATATCATGTGTTATTTGTATAGATGGATGCTAACGCTATCATTTGATTTTTGTGTGTGTAGATATTGGACCTCGCGGATGCGAGGTTGAGATGGTCAGAGCGCCAACGTAGCAGGGGCTAGTGAGACCATCGTGGGGAGAGGCATAGGCTGGGGAGAGGGTGGAGTGAGGTCGGCTGGTGATGAGAGAGTAGGCATGAGGCATCATTTTGATGACCCTAGTGCAGGGCCTTCTCATGCTCCACCGGCAGGGGTCGGGGGAGAGTGCGAGGATATTCACCGCCACTTGGAGGTGGTACTATAGGGAGTGTGTGAGGGCATGTGGTCACATATTTAGGATGAGGGAGTCCTGGAGTAGTGTGTGGGCCTTTGGTGGAGTGGCGGACCATGGTCCGCAGAGTAGTTGTAGTGGGTGAAATGGTGATTGGGAAACTTCCCCTAGGACCTGAGGGACCCCTAGCTGGTGGGGAACCTCCTCCCGAGAGAGGACCAGGTGGTGGAGCTTTAGAGGCGCCATGAGTGCCCCTGTATGGTTATTTTTGTATAGGCTTGTGATACCATTTTGTATATGGTGTTGGGACACCAATTTTGTATTTATAGGGGTGAGGTGGTTCACCTACCTACGGATTTTGTATATGTACTATTTTTTGTAAACATTGATGGCACATTTGACCGATATATGTGTGTGTGTGTGTGGATATACATTTTGGGATCTTTGTGATGTGCACATGTGTTGATGTTTTTTGTTTATGATGTCTAATTTATATGCTGTGATAGACTTGTGATGAGTTATGTATGTGTAATGGTAACTTGATGGGATAAATGCCAATCTAATACTAGGTTAGCCATATTATCTGCTATTTGATTAAATTGTCTTGGAATATGTGTGAATGTGATTGAATCAAAATGTCGAGATAAAAGTCTAACGTGTAGGTATTTGCGGAAGAGGCATGGATCGCGTACATGGTACACATTGTTGAGCTGGAGGATGACGAGTTGGGAATCTAGTAAGACACTAAGGTAACGAATATGGTGGCTACTGGCCTTGGCAAGGAGGCCATTGATGGTTGTGTATTCGGATTGGTTGTTGGTAGCTGAGCGCAGGCATATGTCGCTGGAGTGGAGCAGTTCATGCGAGGGGGTATAGAGGGCCCAAAAGGCCAAAGCGAGATTCTGTGTCCAATGGCTAGCTACGTTGACGTAACCAATAACACAAATGATAGATTAGACGTAAGATATGGAGGGAAAAATAAGACTAAAAACTCTACAAAAGAAAAATCCTAGTGTAGCATGGCTATGCTCAGGCATACAATTTCTTTAAGTACAACCCGTTGATGGGTTCCTTGAGGGGGTGGCCTTCGGGAGAGGCCAGGATGTATGCACCTTTAGTGAGGCAATGTTGGATGATGTAAGGTCCATGCCATAATGACTCAAACTTGCCATGGCCAAAGGTATCGTGGGCGATATCGTAAGTAAGGAAAAGGTCACCTTCGTTGAACAATCAAAGGTTGACATGGTGATCAAAGGTGGCCTTCAACCATTTTTTGGCTACCTCATTGTTTTGTAATGAAGACTGACGGTCTTCATCTAGTGACTCTAAGTTTAGAAAACGCTGCTCCATCGGAGCAGTGTCGGGTAATAGTTCAATAGTGGTGCATAATGTGGGGATTTCACATTCGATGGGGGGAGTGGCCTCGACCCCATGGACAAGATGAAACGGTTTGAAACTAGTGGTGGTTTTAATTGCCGTGCGATAAGCCCACAGTGAGGAAAACAACATATGGTTCCAATTGGTCTTATGTTTGTTAATCGTGTGCTGCAACATGGTTTTGAGGACCTTGTTGACTGCCTCTACCTATCTGTTGGACTGAGGGTAGTATGGGGAGGCAAAATCATGGGAGAATCCTAACCTAGAGGAGATTTCAACAAAAATATCATTCTCGAAGTGTTTCCCATGATCGGAGACTAGCTGTAGGGGAACTCCAAAGCAGAAGATGACATGGTTCAAGAAAAAACACGTGGTAGTGTCAGTGGTGTTGTTGAAGCTGGGCATGGCTTCAACCCATTTGGTGAAATAATCGACTGCCACGATGATGTATTTGTGTCCATTACTAGATGGAGGGTTGCAAGTCATGAAGCCTATGCCTCATTTGCAAAAGGGGCCGGTAGTAATGACTGGGTGGATAAGATCAGGTGGTGCTCTCTCTTTATTGGCATATAGCTGACATTTTCCATATCGCTTCACAGTGTGGATGCAGTTGTGAAACAATGTGGGCCAAAACTAGCCTACTCGAATGATTTTTTGGGCAGTGGACATCCCTGAGAGGTGGCCACCGCATGAGCTGCTGTGACAGTCATTCAAGACTCTATCGGCTTCATCAATGGTCAAACATTGACGAAGTATGGTGTCGACCCCTTGCCGATATAAGATATCACTGATAAGGAGGTAGCGAGGGGATTGGTGGTGAATACGTCGATGATCGTCCCGAGAGAGGTGGTTTTCGAACTTCTGTGTTTGGAGTTAGACGAGGAGATCGACGTACCAAGGATCATCCGAGGGGATGTAAAAGAGATGTTCGTCAAGGAATTCGATATTGACAGGAGTACTGGTAGTATCAAAAGTAAATTTTGTAATGAGTTCGGCAAGTACGAGGGCTTTCTTGCTCTTAGGTGTTGAAAATTCAAGGTCGTACTCCTGAAGGATGAAGATCCATCGGGAAAATTTTCCATTAATTTGTCGGCGACTGAACAAGTACTGCATTGGGTTGGAATCAGCTACGACCTTGGTAGTTCAAAGTAGGATGTAATGGTGGGGTTTCTGGACTGCGAGGACAACTACAAGGGTGAGTTTCTCTTCGTGATTGTATTTCAAGGGTGGCCCTGAAAGGTTTTTACTAACATAATAGATAACATGCTCTCGATCACATCCCCTAATTGGATGAGAACTCCTACTATGGAGACGCCTGAGGCCGATAAGTAGCGGATATAGTCGCGGTCATAGTTGGGTGGAATAATCAATAGGGAATTGGAGAGGGCCACTTTGAGATCATCAAAAGCGTTTTGGGCATGTTCATCCCATTGGAATGGGATATCATGACGTAAGAAGTGAAGGAAACCATGTGCCTGAGTGGTGTAATCGGGGACAAAGCGGCGTAAAAAGTTATCTTTTCCTTGTAAACTTTGCAGCTAGCATAAATTCCGGGTGGGGGCGGGGGATTTTCATGATGGATTGGAACTTGAGGGGTTCTACTGTGATGTCATGTTGGGAAACGATGAACACAAATAGGCGTCTAGCGGTGACACAAAATACGCACTTGAGGGGATTCAAGAGGATATTGTACTGACGACACCTATGAAATACAATGCGTAAGTCATTGAGGTGTTGAGTGCATTTCTTGGATCGAGCGGTGAGATCATCCAAGTAGGTGAGAATGATATGAACCAGATCGTGAAAAATGTATGTCATGGCATGTTGAAAAGTGGCTCCAGCATTCTTGAGGCCAAAAAGCATGACACGATATGAAAAATTACCCCAAGGGGTAGTGAATGTGGTTTTGTATTGATTAGCTAGGTGGATCTGAATTTGGTTGTAGCCAGAGAAACCGTCCATGAAGGACAAAGCTTCATGGCCAGCGCAATCATCAATAATTTGATCGATAAAGGGTGTTGGAAAATTGTCTTTGGGACAAGTGTGATTGAGATCGTGAAATTACGTACTGACGCAGATAGTCCCCTATTTTTTGTTATCGGGGACAGGGTTGGAGACCCATGACGTATATGTGATGGGGTATATGAACCCCGTAGTGCGTAATTTATCAATCTCAGCTTTGATGGCCACCTCTTTGCATGGGTGTAATGGACACTTCTTTTGTCATACAGGTGTGATATCAAGCCACGTGTCTATACGATGTTCGACAATAGAGGAATCAAGGTCAGGCATCTATGTGTATGACCAGGCAAAAATTTCCCGGTATTCCTAGAAGAGAGATTTTTAAGCAATATGTTATTCAGGAGAGCATGCGGCGCCGATGGTGATTTCTTATATGATGCCAGGTTTGATGGAAATATAAATTTTGACAGTGGGGGAAATGTTTTCCATATTGCCTTCTTCAAAAGCATCGAGGGCAGGGATAGGGTTATTGAACCAATCTATATTCCCTAAGGGGAGAAAATATTTGGTTTTGATTGTGTATATGGGGACTTGTTTGGGAGTCGAAAAGGCTTCTTATGAAAGAAAGAGTGCTCTGTGATGGAGCGAATCCCATGGGAAATCGCGGGAAGTTAATTCCTCAAGGATGTCTTCGTCACAGTGGATCCAGAGGAATAAATTTGGTGACTATCATCGTGTGGTTATGTTCTGGTGGAGAGGTAGGGGGAATGACACAAGGGGGTTGCACAGGTTCGCTTGACATAAACCAAATATCAAGATACTGTGGGTTGAAAATGATAGTCAGGTGTAAAATTTTCGTGGGGAAATGAACTGGAGAATTAGGGGGACTTGGGGGAAAATCCTCATATAAACTATCCAGGAACCATGGGGGAGTCCAGAGTGTTTCAGGTTTAGGGTATAATATATGAACAACATCAGGTGATGGAGTTAGGGTAATGACTGGTTTTGATGGAAGTAGGGGGGGGAGTAGGATTTTGAATAAGGGCCATTTAGCAACGCCTGTATTCAATAATCGTGGGACACTGGTAGGTGAAATGGTCTAGTGATTCACAGAGAGAGAAAGGACATCTCATCCGTTCATTGATGGAGGTCAAGACATAGTGGATGTCAGTGACATGTGTGTGAGATGATGCAGATGGGAAGGGTTCTTGTTGAAAATTCTAGTGTACGACTGCTAGCGTTTTCTGGAAGTGAGGTAGCACAGGGCAATGGTGGGTGTAATGGTCGTATTCTGAACAAATGGCACATGCAAATTTGGTCTACAGGCCTTTGCCTCATGTAGAGGGTGTAATGGTAGCATTAGGTGAACTAGATGAAGCGATGGGCAGTGTCGTTGATCAAGGGGGTTGGATTAAATTGTGCAGCTCAGGGAGAGATGGGCACTTATTGGTGGGGTGTCCATATTTCTTGGATAGTTCACAAGGAGGTTGAACTCATGGTGGAATTGGAGTAGCGGGCTCTTTCTTCTTCCATCTGCCCCCAGTTGTAGCAGTGGTGCTAGTGAGTGGGGTTGTGGGTTGTGCAATGGGAGTAAGTATGGGAATCTACATCGGGATTCCTTCTATTTGGGGAGGAAGGGATGGTTGAGGGACCATCTTAGGCGAATATAGATATGATACTGGAATTTCTAGTACCATATTGGGAAGGGTAAGAGTTGTGGCTACATAGAAAGCTTGTACACTCGGTGGGGGGTAAAATAATGGGATTTTAGTGATGGCTTGGGGGACTGTCTCCCAAACCGGAATGCGGCCCTAGGGTAGTGTGTATTCAGGAACAAGGGCAGTTGGAGGGTTCTCAAGGGATGCCTGAGGAAGGATCTCCGCGACTAGTGGGACATCAAATAATAATGAAGCCTCTATGGGAGGAAGGGTATCTCTAGTTTTTGTTCCTTTGGATGAGATGACACATACTTGTGCTGAGGAATGTATGAGTGGAGGTGCTCCATGGTATATCCCTAGCGAGGATGGGTCTTTGAAAATTATGGGACCCATTTCAATGAGTGGGTAAGCCTTAGGATTACTGTGAACAAAGGGTAGGATATTATCGATGTTGGAGGAAGAGGTGGGCTCGTAATGTGACACTTGGTTGATAATGACAATATTCCTGTTGTGGGGGAACATCATTGTAAGAAACACAGAAGAGGCCACAACCTTCATCGCATACATGTAGCTACGCCCAAACAAGATGTTGTAATTGAGCGGAGCGTCAATAACTTCAATGTCAATGAGGATAGTTTTTCCCCTGAGTTCAACGGGGACATTTTGAAAGATCCCTTCAGGAGAGGATGGTCGTCCATCATAAGCTCTCAAATGGTATGAGCTCGGGGGAACCCAATTTTTTCCATACGGTTTTGGACATGATGCATGTGGATGCACCTTCATCAATGATGCAACAGTGAATAGTGATGTTCCATATTTTAACCGGTATTTGGAAAGCGACCAGAGCGGGGAGACGGGGTTCCCCACTATCAAGATCAAAGGTGATAAGGCGAGTATGAACAGGGTCGACTGCACCTAGGGTGGAAATTAAAGACTTCCGTTGGGTAGGATAGGTTTGAAGGACTTCTAAAACTGACATGGCAGCAGGCGATTGTGCCATGTCATTGACCAGACTGTAATTGTGTGTCGCCCTAGCTTGAGGGTTGTTGACATTCCTTCGTAGTGGGATTTGAGGAATACAAATGGGTGGTTCAGTATTAGGGAAAGGAATCATCAAAGGAGGGTCAGTTGTGACTGGAGATTCTTTCGAGGCAGTGGGAGTTGAGTCAGGGGGTGTGCTCTATTGACGACTACGCGTTTGTAGAAGGACTTCTTCTTCACTAGTGAGGAGGATAGTGTGATCTGTAGGAGTGCCTGGGTTTTCATACTGTCCCATATGTGGTGGGGTCAGATGCATATCCTATTGGGTGTTCATTACCCCTTGGTGTGGTATGGGGTTTTGTAACACAACTGGGGGGGGGTTGTTGCACATATTGTTGTGGGTCCCTCTGGGGAGCAGGCGGTACTGGGGGATGTGGTCCATTTCTGGATTATTTCATCCATTTAAAGTCAGCAAATTGAGGGCAATGGTGGGTCTAATGGACATACTCACCGCAAAGGGCACAAGGGAAGTTTTTCCAAAGAGTGTTGTTATTATTCCCTTGGCGTTTGTTGTTATTTCCCCCTTGGGGGTTCTGGTTCCCCTGATTCTGGTTTCCTCCGGCTGATTGGGTCACTTGGGGGTGGTTTTGGTTCCTTCCTAGTCTTGGGTTATTATTGTTTCATTTTGTTCCTTTATTTTTGGCATTATTTGACTGATGGGTCAGACTTTACATATTCATCTATTCAAAATTTTGATATTTCTGAACGTGAGAGGGCTGAACAAAATTAACCCCATCATGGGGGTGTCCTGGTGGTGGAGCCATGGGCTGTGGAGGGCCAGGAAATGGAAAGTATAGATTATTTTGGGGTAATGATCTGTAAGGTACATAGGAAGGTTTGGTGCTTTCACTAGTTCTTAGGGTGTAAGTAGATGTAGAGGGGGTGTCGGGGGGGTCCACTTATTGGTGGAGGGACAGAAACATGATATGGTTGTTGATAATGGGGAGGAGGATAATAAGGGGGTCCTCCATATACCGACGTATATTGAGGTGTTCCATACATAGGTGTTTGTTGGAGGTGTGGATTGTGGTGTGTAGTGGTACCAATCAATCCATCCACAGAGTGAGACATCCTGGGTTTGTCCTAGTCGAATGGCATGGGTCTCGAGGGGTCAGGTAGTACCGTATATAAGTATCCTGACTGTGAATAAATGAGCTTGAACTGTTGATACTTGTTGATAGATTCTTCTTCAGACTGAAGGAAGGTGGCGGCCACATCCTTGGAAAGAAGGGAAACAAGTGATTTGAGAAACCAATTAAGGCATTGTTGCTTGGTGGCTTCTGTTTTACATAGACTATGTCACCGACGCCATTCGTGAATGTGGTCAGCGATGTGTGTAGAAAAGGTTTGTTTAAACTTTGAGAGTAGTTCCAGACCATTGTCATGATAGATTGATAGTTGAAAGAAGGTAAAAAATGCTTTGGTTAAAGACTCAAAGGTCACATGGGACCCAAAATTTTCTTCTACATACCACTCGGTTGATGGGCCAGTGACTGTGCGTTGAAATAATCTTAAGTGGATGAAGTTGTCCATGATGTTGTTTGAAGAACACCATAAGTGGAAGGTCATAATATGGTTGGTCAGGTCGTCTCCCACTTTTCCTTCAAACTTGGGAATGTATGAAGGGAGTTTGGTAGGCATTGTGGGCCATGTGGGGTCATGAAATATAGGATCATTGGTGAGCTTAGTCAGATCCGGTATGTTGAGGGAAGCCAAGTATGGCATATGGGGTTGTGGTGGAGGATTAATTCCCATCACAGTGGGAATGTTTTGTGTGCCTGACCCCTGAAGAGGGTTCATTCCATCCATGGTGTGAGTGTTGTGTGTCTCTTACCCATGAGGGGGGCTAGGTAGGGTTGTAGTTCCTCCTGGGGAAGAAGTGTGTTCCCTGCTTCCTTGTAAAGGAAAGTGGGTGGATGGTTGACCTTGGGAAGTGGACCCAATTAAAGTGGAACCAAGCAAAGAAGATATCAAGATAGTAGCACTCATAGGAGTGTGAGAAGGTGGATTCAATGAGTTGGCAATACTAGAAACTCCCCCTATAATGGGAGGGAGATTTAGCAAGCATATGGAATGACGAGGATTCTGTGGGTCCCCTATGATGTCCGACTAGCAAAGTGGATGTGTTCAGATGGTGATGAGAGAAATAAATGAAAAGAGTCTTTGTTTATGATTTTTGGACCTTCAAAATATATCTCACAATCGTATGTAATCACAAGAGCATCATAGATAAATCAATTAATAAAGAAGCATACATGTGGGTAGGTGGTTTTTGTTTGCGTGGGAGAACAAAGAAAATAAATGCTCATGTCCTAAAAGATGTAACGTACTTCCTCTCAAATAGCAATGGACCTTCCAATAGCACTCAACAATGGGGTATGAAGCCATTGGAAGAGAAACTAGTGAAGGATGAAGTAATCAGTTACAATGAGGGGTAGAGGGTGCATATCCCGAAAGAGTTGGTGATATTTCCCAATATCCACACAAAATCCGATCAAGGTGCAATTGCAGCCCACAATTTCCACCTGGGTATATGTCGTAAAATTTGGTCACTAGGTACCTCGGTCAAAGTGCGGCATTTATATTTTCGGCCTAAGAAATGGGTCACGGGCTGGATCCCGTCCAAGAGGTGGGTGCCACAAGGGGGGACGCACAGAACAACCAAACCTTGGCCTTCAACTGTTCACAGGTATCTCCCTGCCTTATGGTGTAGGAACACTTGACTTGGAGGATTTAAAGTTCCCTATTTGAAAACTTCTATTGTTTGAAGATGTGAGAACCAGATAATGGGGAGTTATTTGGATGCCTATCCTCAATATCCTACCTAGACTAAATTTTTTATTTTGGCACCTCTTGTGGAGGAAAAGTTAATGATTTTTTAGAAATTTTTTAGATGTGGTTGTTTGAGATATTGGGGGTGTGAACCAATCTCGTTGAAATTAAGTGGAAGTGGATAGTTTCATCAAGAAAAGGGTGGGGTGTTTCAGAATCCCTTTGGAGGAAACTTACTTTAACCTCCACCTTTCGAGATGAAAACTATATGAGTGAGGGGTGACTTTGTGTGTGAACAAGTGAAAGTGTGCCAAATTTTTAATAAATTAGGTGTCACCTTGTTGCATGTTGACTTCGTGTGGTCCTTACAAGTCTTGATTACCTAATTTACTAAATGACATTGGTACAACCTTGCAGAATTTTAAAGTCCCTAGAGAACTAGCATGTGGACATATGGGTCCTTACCAATTCTTTAACTCCCTAGTGTGATTTAATCTAAGAAATCTTAAAAAACTATCCTAGATTGTGGACATGTGGGCATGTATGGGCCCGTTACAAAACCTTTAAACTTCCCTAGTGATGTAGTCTAAGAAAGTAAATTCAAAAACTATCCTATCTTTGTAGCATGTGGGCATGTATGGGCCCTTACAAATTTAAGATGTATTTGAAAAGAAAACTAAGAGGAGTCCTGAGGGGGTTGTTGTTCTCTCCTAAATATTTTGTCTTTAAGGGAGATGAAATTTTCCCTCAATCGTTTTTTTCTGATTCTCAAGATCACTTTATGGCACGAGAGAAGAGCATACTCAAAGATTGACGTTCAATTTCTGGTCCCAATGCAAGTAGTTATATATGTGATATTTGAATGATTCCAACTTAATTTTTTACAATCAAAGCAAGCCATCCATGTGGAAAAATGAGAGCAAGAAGAGGGGGAAAATATGGATTTTAACCTCCTAAGTGCCTATGTTTTGACTAACCCTTCATGTGGAGAGGGAATCTAAGTGTGGTGCATATTACAATCTGCATAGAATCAAACTTAAGAAAGTTATGGGCCTCCAACAGATCACAAAAACCCTTACAATGTATAATTTTTTGGACCGATGTGCGGGTCGCAGAGTAGACAGAGGCACATTGGGTGCCAATGTGCAAATTAAAAATGATTTTTTGGTGCAGCG
>JZKD02S1410416.1:138269-168518 GCA_000966675.3 Picea glauca
AATGAGAAAAATAAGGATGCTTACAAGTCCAGTTAGGTTAGCTAGAGAAGACAACAATGAATGCAAGATTTAGAAACATCAAGAATAAGAAATAAACAAAGAAATAATGCTAATAACAATAAAAGAAACTTAACTAGAGTGCATAAGGGAAATAGAAAAAAAAATTAAACAACATGCATGCCACCAATGGATAAGTTGTATTAGTGAGAAAAACCAAAGAGAAAGGGAGACTATGGGTCCCCTCTTCCTCCAAGGGAGGGATCTTGAGCCCCCATTGATTGAGCTCTTCTTACAAGTAGGAAACTAAAAGGAAATGGTGAAGAAATCCAAAGCCCATTCACTCAAGAGGTGATGTGAATGGCTAAATGAAATGGTGCTTGTATGCTCTTGGTGAGAAAAAAGGCTTCTCCAAGAGAATATATGCAGCATAGCAATACAAATTAATTCCTTGAAAATATAGTGCACCCATGGCCTATTTTTATAGAAATACTTTAAGGAATTATTCAACTAGTCTTTAGTGAACAAGGGGCTCTTTAGGGAACCCTTAGGTCTTTGACCAGCACCCCACTCGGATTTAGCTCAGATTTGGTTGTCAAATCGACTTGGGAGATGAATCAGAAGTTGGTGGAAGGCCGACCAAAATCATAAATGCGTCGTTCTGAGGTGTGTGCAAATTTTTGAGTCCACAGTCGCGCATCGGGCCCATATGCTCTTTTCCGACGTTATTCGACTATCGCACATGCACACGCTACCTTTGTATCCTTAGAGCATGCTGATTTTTTAACCAGTTGTATAGTTTTGTGCCCTTTGAAAATGCATTTTTTGGGCCATGGATGAACTAATGGGTGTTTTGAAGATGTTGGATTCCTGTAACCATTTGCGTACAAAATTCCAGTGATAACACAGTGGTTAAATTGTTATGAAGGAAACCTACTCTGATACCAATTGTTGATACTGAGAGGGGGGTGAATCAGTATCAAGAACAATTTAAAACCTTTTTCTACTTATACTTAAAACGTTCAATTATATCCAAAGAGAAATGAACAATAGTAGAAGAGTTACACAAATACACCACAATACACCATGCACAATATATGAGAAATAATCAATAGTTATTATTCAAGCGAAGTAATGAATTCCAAAGGTAGCTACATATTCCAAATATAAAGGGAGTGATAAACCTCCAAAAGGAACATAAAGTCATCCAATATCAAGAGAGGGTTGACCTCTCCATCCTTTCCCCTTCCTTCCACCCAATTATATATGATAATAAAAATTTACATTAAATTATCACCATCAACCAACCATCACACAGAACCTGACAATGCTTCCTGAGACTTCTTAAAATTCTTCAATTCTTCAATTCTTGGAATACTATGATCCTGTAGATAATATTACTCAATGTATTCTCTGAAACTCCTTCAAGTTTCACTCCTTGAATCCACCTAGGAAAGGAGCTATAGAGAAAATGGTAGACCTTATTCAATTTTGGTTTATTCAGGAGAGAGAGCTTGTATAACATGTCCCGCGCTCAATTTTTAACATCATATTCTAAATTTTTGCAAAGGAAACTAAAGCCCGTACTCTTTCCAATCGAATTGGTCTCACTTCATTTGGATTCTCTATGAATACATTATGATTGTTTTACCCAGAACACTTTCTTATGACTAGCTTCATGACTAGTCAAAAACCCTATCTTCCACAGAGTATATCGCCAAAATTGTAGCGAATAAAGATCTTAGAAAACATCACCAAAATACTTCATCCTCCCTTGAAATCCGACCTTCTTTACTTCATATTTCCTCTGAAATTCAACATATATCTCCTTGTTAATTAACAAACTTGTGTGTATAAAATGAATGTATAATGATATGTATTTATACCCTTTATGTCACTTCCTTTTAACATTAGGGCCAACCTGACACTTTCTTATTTTGTAATTCTTTTCTTTAATTATTTCCAGGGCCAACCTATACTTCCTTCTTCAATTGACTTTGTCATATTCAAAAATTCATTTCTCCTCAGCCATGAGGATCCACGTGATGTTCCACCTACCATCGGAAACAACATGATGTATATTATCTATCCATGGGTGTTGTATCTGCATGTGCATTGTCCTTCATGTCCAAATACCTTCATCAATGTTGGGGGTCCAAAACCAATGACTAGGGTTGACATCAATGACAACAACCAATCTTCCAAAAATATCATCCTCATTCACATCACCATTTTTTTCTCCATCACACCATTTCTAAAACTTACCATCCCACAAACCCTAAAATTCCTATATATTTTACCATCCCACAAACCCTAAAATTCCTATATATTTTACCATCCACTCCATCCATCTAGAATAATCACTCCATATCATATAAAAGTTCATTCCATATATTCCACATCATACTACATCATTAAATCCATTCCTATTAAACAAATTTCCAACTTTTAAAATCCTACATGAAGCAACTTCGTAATCCGCTACATTGTGCTATAGGATTGTTGATAAACACAGTCAATAGGAGGATTGTTTATAGAGAGTTATAGGAAACTCCTATCCCATCATAGTTTTGAATATATCAAAGTTTCAATAGTTGAAGAAGGCCTAAAAGCTCATATTCAACCTTTCATGCAACTCTTGACTCAAAACAAGCTCTCCATATACAAATAAAGCATATACAATATCCCCTACAACCTACAAGATCCTATAGGAATCCATCCAACATTGAAATTTCAGAAACAAAAGGAAAAATATGACTCCTCAACCTCATGATTAGACATATACAACACAAAACGATTTCATCTAGCCACATAATATCAGGTACACACTCTTTTCACCAATCTATATTACTCATTATTTAGTTGTAAACTAAACCTATATGATCATGGTTAAAATAACCATCAAAACCCAAACATTGGATGAGTTGGGCCTCAAATCCACACGTGGGGGAGGAGAGCCACTTTAGTTTGTTGAGATAAATCAATGAGAAGCCAAGTTGGTAGCATTGGTAATGATATTAAACAAAAAGACAAAAATAGGTCATTGGGAAGTGAATGATCGCAAAAGGTGGCAATGATGGTGGATGTCACATCCACAACTACAATGATTTTTAAAACTAAAATTTAAAAGAGCATCAACTTTAGCAATCACTTCCATATCTCCAAAATCTCTCCCATGCATGAGAGCACTCACACTAGCTCATACAATTGGTTAGCAAACCTCGAAAGAATAGAGTGGTGAAGGAGAGCTACATGGGTTAGTTTTCCATCATTGGAGCAGTGGGATGCTATAGAATTTAAGCCTCAACATCTAAACAAGTTGTATAAACCACCATTAGTATCTACAAATGATAAATGTTAATCTAGCTTGATAAATTTTAAATGGTGTTCTACTATAGGGTCATAAAGTCCAAAAATCTTAGTTATGTGACAAATTTTTAAAAGAGAGAAACAATGAAAGCATATCCTACTCTTTTACAACTTACATGATACTACCTTGGTGGAAGGTAACATTCCTAAATTTGACCACACCACCTCTTCTCTCGACTTGTTCTTTCCATTTCTCTTCTTACTATCTCATTAATCAACCAAGCTACCCTCTATTCCTATGTTAATATTGAAATTTACAAGCTCAAGGAAAGGTTTTTTCCAAGATTGTTCAAACTCTCTACTCCCAATATCTTTGGAATCATTTTTTACTCTATATACAATTTTTTGTGGTGTACCCTATGGATCTATGTGTCCTTCCTTGCTACAGGAAGGTCATCTTCAGCACACAGTTTGTTGGACCAAAGTATTTTTGAAAAACTATAACCTAGCCCAACCTATGATAGGAAAGTTACAAATTTCACCTATAGTATATCATCCTATAGCCTTCCCTCTATTTCTCTTCTCATTACAACAAAAAAAAGGAGCCAAACCTTTCACCATTAAAAAATTCTCTAAGATACATAATTGAACCATGGGAGGGGAATTTAATAGGAGGGATACAACTGACACCTCCAAGGTTTATCGTAATCCTGAGACGGTGGAAATATTTCAAGAAACCATCTAACTTGTATATCTTAATAGACTCAAGGGGTATGATGATGAGATATACTTGGAGTTTTCCCTTAACCTCAATTACATTGGGGACTAAGAACATGTGACAATATTTAGAGGTTTGGAGCTGCATGTCAATGAGGTCAACATAAGAAGCGTTTTAGGATTTCCTGTGGGCTTGCCATGGGATATAGAGGAGATACAGGAAGCCATATATGCTACGAACTATTCTTCCTCATCTATGAGGATCACGTGGAGAACAATAATGAGGTGAAGAGGGAAATATTACCAGATCCATGGCCTATGGTGGCATATCATTTGATTAAATACATTAATTGTGAGGGAAGATCAAGTGTGGTTTATGCAGATCACTTCAAATTTTTTCACCAGATCACTTCAAATGATTTTAGGGGCTAAATTTTGCTCATGGGCTAATTTTCCATGGTTTTTCCCAAAAAATGATTTGCTATTCTAAAAATGATTCGCCCAAATTCTATAGGATAAGATTATTTTACCCTAAAAATCACCAAAAAATTATACAGACTATATAAAATCCTTAGAAATTTGAATATTTTTACAAAAATATAGCCAAAAATTTATAGTTGGCATATGAAGGATTAGTAAGATTCACCAAGGTTTCTACATTTTAAAATAAATTTCCATCCTTAAAATCATCCCTACAGCTAAGACACTTATTTCACCAAAATCCTGAAGAAATTTTAAGTATCACATATTTTCACCTATAGTCCCTAAGGGATATGAGTACACTGGTAAAGAGAGGAAATACTGAGGCCCTGGAACATCATGGCCTCATCAAAATGATAGTTTTTTCTTCCTTAGAATGGTAAAGTGTCAGGGTATCCTAGGATGACTTTATGAACATGGAAAGATAGTTGTAACATCCCCAACCACCCACAGGTCGGGGTATGCTACCCTCAAGCCCACCCTTGGACTTTGTACTCTTACCAATACCTTCTTTCATTAATAAGAACACATAAGATACAATATTTCATGACATGCACAACAATATCCACCAAGCATGCATAATATAAGATTTAGTTAAACGATAATTAAAATTCACAACGTAATACATTCATACATAGATAATAACATCACAACAGAGAGAACTTATCTTTATAAAAAGGAGACACTAACTGGTTGTAGACCAAGGATGTTCCACCCAACCATAGACACCACTATTCCAAATCTCAATAGTAGTGTCACCCCTAAGCCATGGCTATGAATCCTTAAGGAGGGCTCCAAAGTGTACTTGGGTTCCCAAACCAGTCAGCTCTCAAGCTCTCACAGGTTTCCCAGCACCCACAATAATCCAAGTACCCAACTCTCTTCTACCTAGCCTGTACCGCCCAAGAGAATGGACCTCCACCCTTCTCTGCCATGCAGTCCCTCAGGTAGTCATTCTCCTTTTTCCAGGGCATCTAGCACACTTGGTCCAGAATCTCAATGATGAAACTCTCAGGACTTGCAATTGTGAGAAAAACAGGGCACAGACCAACACATCTCTCAGACATGCAGGCCCTAGGTCATGGCTGGATTGCACCAGCAACCATTACAGCCAACTATCCCATGGCTAATTAGTAGCAGCTTCGTTTCCTTTCCCACGCTAGATTGCAGGTAAGGATGGATCAATGAATGGGTGAGTGAGTGCATGAAACTACATGAGGGAAATGAATGAACTTACAAGAAAATCAATGAACAAGCCATCAGTTGAACCCCCCCATAAGACCAAAGGTTGGTTTAAGTAACTTCGTGGGGAATCAAGAACCTCCTGGCCTTCCCTAAGAAGATCACGTAACTGATTCCCTCCCTTAGGAAAAAAGGATATTTAACATAGGAATAAACACTTAGGCCCTCAAGCCCCCTCTCTTATGGAATCATAGCCCCCTATAAATCTAGTCCTTATCTGTCTAGCAGCCAGCCAGGTATTTATTATTAATAATTATAGAAAACATTATATGTCTTGGGAACACTAGAATTTTAATAATTGTTTGGGCACCCTCACCTCTCAACATTGTAACAATAAATTATTTAAAATTGGGGTTCTAAATCCAGGGTGTTACATCCCCTCCCCCTTATCTTGGCACTGTCCTCAGTGCATATACAAAATAGAGATCAAAATCTCAAATTTATTCAAAAAGATGTGGGTACTATGCCTACATGGCATCTTCATGCTCTCAGGTAACATCTTCAAGACTATAGCAGGTCCATTGAACTTTTACCAGCTCTATAACTCGATTCCAAAGCATTTTGACCTTTCTATCCAATACCCGCACTAGCTAAACCTGAAAGTCTCCCTCTATTTCTACTTGAATCAGATGCCAATCAATAACATGGTTAGGGTCATGTACATATTTCTTTAGTAAATATACATGAAATACATTATGCACATTCATGGGAGTAGGAAATACAAACATGTATGCAACTAGCCCTATTCTGTCCAATATTTCAAATGGACCACAGAATCTGGCTACCAACTTTGTACAACTACCTAATTTCAATGAGCTTTTCTTGGGCTTCACTTTCAAAAGTACATGCTCCCCTACTTTAAATTCTCTAGCTGTCTTGTTCTTGTCTGCATAAACTTTCTGTCTATCCTAAACTTCCTTTAAATTATGCTTGATCTTAACCACATGGTCTTCCATTTCCCTGAGAACCTCCAACCCAAGTACCACTCTATCTGTTGGGTTGTCCCATCTTACTGGAGTATCGCATTTCCTACCATACAAGGATTCAAATGGGCTCATTCTCAATGAATCTTGATACCCATTATTATATGCAAACTCAACCAAGTGTAACTAATCTTCCCACTTAGATGCCTTATCCATCACATACATTCTCAGCATGTCTTCAAATATTTGATTAACCCTCTCTGTTTTCCCATCTGTCTGGGGATGATATGTTGTGCTAAAGTTTATATTTGTGACAAATAATTTAAAAAATCCCTTCCATAAATTGGAGGTAAACTTTGTATCTCTGTCCGAGACAATTGTCCTAGGTATCCCATGCAACCTAACAATTTTCTTCATGAAAAATTCTGCAATACTAGTCGCTATATGTGTTGTCTTCACAGGCACAAAATGAGAAGCCTTTGTTAATTTGTCAACCACCACCATGATTGAATCATGTTACTTATTTTTTATGGGTAATCTTGTGATGAAATCCATGGTGATCACTTCCCATTTATTCTTTGGGATTGGCAATGGCTGTAGCGAATTCGTTGGGTGCATATGCTCAACCTTCACCTTCTGACATTCCATACATCGAGCGATGTAATCAGAAACATCCCTCTTCATTCTCGGCCAAAAGAACTGGATTCTTACTACTATAATTGTTTTCTGGTAACCGGGATGTCCAGCATAAGGAACATCATGCATTTCCTTCAGTACCAAATTCCTCAGTTCTCCAGAACTAGGAACATAGATTCTATTTTTATGCATGAGTAATCCGTCTTACTTTATCTCACACTCCTTTATTTTTTTTGTACATTTCCTTGTTGTAAGTTTTCCTTTACCTATAGGTAATGCTGGTCTATAACAAGACCATCTAAAATTTTTCTCTTCAAGTCTGACTGATGCATACTGATAGAAGTAGCATGCATGGTATGCACTCTTATACTAAGTGCTTCGACAACTTTATTCTCCTTTCCCTTGATGCGATTGATATCGAAGTAATATTGACTTAAAAATTCCAGCCATGTTGTTTTCCTGGCATTCAATGTTGGTTGTTCAAAAATATACTTCAGGCCAATGTGGTCTGTCCTTAATTCAAATTTCTTCCCCATGAGATAATGCCTCCACATCCTCAAGGCGTGAACAATGGTAGCAAGTTCCAAGTCATGCGTGACATAGTTCCTCTCATGTTCCTTAAGCTTTATGGACTCATATCCAATGACATGTCCATTTTGCATGAGGACTCCCCCAAGTCCTTCCTTACATGCGTTTGTACATACCAAAAAAATTTCATTTGGGTCAACAATATTTAACACAGGTGCACTAGTAAGTAATTCCTTCAACATATTAAAATTCTTTTCACACTTGAGTGTCCATTCAAATTTATTTCCCTTCTTTTGCAAAGAAGTGATGGGATGAGCAATCTTAGAGAACCCTACTATGAACCTTTTGTAGTAGCTAGTTAATCCCATAAAATATCTGACGTCTGACACATTTCTGGGTGTTGTCCATCCTCTAATGGCTTCGATCTTCTCTAGATCTACTACTATGCCCTACTCAAAAATAATGTTTACCAAGTAATGGATCTTCTTTTGATAAAAAGAACACTTACTCAAGTTGGCATACAACTGATGTTCTCTCAGTACTTGCAACACCAATATTTAGTGATGTTCATGCTTCTCTTCAGACTTAGAATAGATAAGTATGCCATCTAGGAATACTATGACAAACTTATACAAATAATTTATGAATATTCCATTCATTAAGCACATGAAGACGACTAGTGCATTGGTCAATCCAAATGGCAGCACTACAAATTCATAATGCCCAAAACCGGTCCTAAAGGATATCTTATGAATGTCTTCTTCCTTGATTCTTACATGATGGTATCCTGCCCTCAGGTCAATCTTTGAGAATATCTTTTCTCCTCTTAGTTGATAATTGTTCGTTATAACATACTTTTTTAGCTGCCAGAAGTCAATAAATAACCTCAAGGTTCCATCCTTCTTTTTGACAAAAAGTATTGGTGCTCCCCAAGGTAAAACACTTGGACGTATGTACCCTTTCTCCAACAATTCCTCCAACTGCATTTGTAATTATTTTAACTTTGGTGTGCTCATTCTGTAAGGTGATTTTGACATTGGGGAAGCTCCTGGCACTAAATCAATTGAGAAATATATCTCCCTTCTTGGTGGCAATCCTGGTATTTCTTGGAATACATATTCAAATTCATGTAGTACCGAGAAATATTCGAGGCTTGGACCTTTTTTATTATCTGGCTCTTCCACATGAGCTACATACAATTGACATCCTTTCCTAAAACATATTTTTAGTTGTAAGGCTTAAATCTCCCTTATAGAGATGGGTCTTGGAACTCCTTTCACATTGATCAGTTTTCCATTTCCATCAAGACATGTAAATGTCTTTTTATGACAATCTAGGACAACATGATGCTTGTCCAACCAATCCATTCCAATCAGAATATCATAAGACCCCAATGGTATGATATTTAGATCCATACTAGTATTCACGCCATTAAGAATTATGGAACAACTTCTGACCATATCATGGATTCTTATTTTGGTTCCAGTGGCTAACTGAACCAAACTTGCTTTTCCAAGTTTACTTTTCTCCAAATCTAATCTATCCACTATCTTAGGATCAATGTAGAAATGACTTGCTCCTGAATCAATCAAAATAGAAACCGATTGATTTATGATCTTACCTTCCACCTCGATCATATTGGACTGGTACTCTGCTTGTCGATCATTTAAAGCTGCATAGATTATTCCCATATCTTTGACTATTGTAGCCTCTTGGATGTTGTGCATAGTATTCACTATGTCCTTTCTGTGTGGGAAATCCTTGCACAGGTGATCTTCCTTTCATCCCCAACATTGGATTGGTGGTATTCCCCTTTTTCCCAAGGAATCTTCCTTCATGAAATCTCCCTTAGCATACTGATCTTGATTATTTCTATTAGGCTCATTCATGTTGAAGGAAGGCTTGAATCCTTTCCTCCTCTGATCGGACTTCACATTTTTCTTGTCCTTCCAAGATTTTTCCAAAGATTATCTTCCCTATCCTTTCTCATACAGGTATTTATCCTTCTTGATGGCTTCAGTCAAGGTCTTGGGCTCATCATACTTGATATTTTCCTTATAAAAGGCTGGCAGTCCACTTAGAAATATTTGTATTTTTACTTTCTCATCACCAATGAACCTAACATACTTTAACAATCCCAAGAACTTATTCTCGTATTCTTCCATAGTCATGCTTCCCAACCTGAGTTCAAATAACTCCTGCATTTTCTTGTCATAGAAATTCTCTGAGAAGTACTCCTTCTGGAAGTACTTCTTGAACTTATTCCAAGTGATCCTACTTTCATTAATGTGCTCCAATTTCTTCAGTTGGTCCCACCACATTGCAACTTTCCCATGTAAATGGTAGGTGGCAATCTTGGCTTCTAGTTTGGATGAATAGTTATGCAAATGAAATATCTCTTGAGCCCAAGCAACCATGCTTTGAAATCATCTTCCCTTCCTCTTTCACCCTCAAAGGAAGGTGGCTTGATCTTCCTCAGCTCTCCTTGAAACCTATCTACCTCTTGTTTCCTTCTTTGGTGTCTGATAAGAGACACCTCTGGGCTACTTACGGGATCACCCGATGCATAAAAATTTCTTTCTGAGTAAGGAGGTGAGTGGTGTCCATGAGCTCTACTAGCACTTTTGGAATAACCATCTCTTCCATGATCATCCCTTCTTTCATGGCATCTGCCTTCTTCTTCTTGTCTTGAGTTTGATCCCTTCTTCATTTTTCTCTGCAACTGATTTAAGCTCTGCAACACTCGAGAATTTATCTGACTTTTCTCTCTCATCAGTCTCTCAATGTCTGCTTTGTAGCTCCGCACTTCCATCTTCAGGCTTCTTACCATTTCTATTAATGTTTCCTGCTCTCCTTTTCCCTTGTGTCCATTGGACTCTCTCTCTGCATTACCAACTTTGGTATTTTGGCCTTCAGCCTCCTTATCATGACTAGAGCCTCCCTCGCCTTCTTCCATTTCCTCAATACACATCCTAAGTTGAGGTGTTTAAACCCCTTAATTCTGCAAAATGTGCAAGCAACGATTTTGTTAGAATTATGCATACAAAAAACAAAATTGCCAAACCATGCTACAGGTCTCTTTTTTTTTTTTTTCATGGAGATCATATCCCTATTCTTTGAAAATAGCAGTGTCATGTTATCCTTCTCTGACACAGAATTTCATCTTGTGCAAGTGCTTCCTTCAAACCACCTTCCCAGGTGACCATGACTAGAAACTACGGCTAAATCCTTCCTTAGCACTTTTCGGTCTCGAAGACCACCAATTCGGCCCTTAGCCCTCCTTCCCTCAGCTCACAATCTACATATGACCATGGCCATGACCCTACGCTTAGCTAAAAAAGAATTTTTCCAGAGATTTGGGACTTCGTAACTTTCATCCAGGACTGGATCAACAATCCTCATCCTCTTTCACGATCAACGATCGAGATCCACTTTGGGACTCCGCGCGTCGGGAGTCTCAAATTTCCTCTCTTGCCTCCTCTCATAATTATTTTACCCGGATTTCATGATTTATCGACGGGTGTCCTACCATAGATAAACATCTATGAATCACTTCATCTCTTCGGGCTTCAGAAGTTTCAAACTTTCCTCCTGCATGCTCTCACGAAGTGCTTTTACCTGAAGTCGACGATCCTTCGTCGTGTGTCTTCTGGAATCAATGGTCGATATGTACTCCGACCTTCGACAGTTTTCAACCCAACGCAACCTGCCACGTCCTTCCCCACTGGAGTGCCCAGTCTCCGGACTGCACGATCTGTCGCCACGTGGTGAAATACTAGAAGCAGACACGTGGCCCAATTGGGTGGGTGACAGGTGTCACATTCTAAATGA
Source organism: Picea glauca (assembly GCA_000966675.3). Lineage (NCBI taxonomy): Eukaryota > Viridiplantae > Streptophyta > Pinopsida > Pinales > Pinaceae > Picea > Picea glauca. The sequence continues at coordinate 149,933 of JZKD02S1410416.1, forward strand.
AATTTCAATACTCCATATGCTCAAAACTTACTGACATGTGGAACACATCCCATGTTTCCATGTCATCCTAGGTGACGTTCGCAAGCCACATCACTTTAGGAATTCCAGGATCCACATCACCTCTAGGTGATATCATCGTGCCCCATCGCTTCGGCTCTTCAGGCTTCGGTACTTCGGGAGTTTCCATACTGGCACACTTCCAATTCTCCCGAACTCTGATTTCCTGAACCGACCGAACTGCTGCCATGTGTCTCCCTTATTGGATGACCCATATTAACCACAGACTTTGGGACTTCGGAAGTTACCGCTGCAAGGATCAACGACTGCCATTCCTTCGGGCCTTCGGACTTTGGAAAAATAAAACCTCAACTTTTTACGAAATGTTTTTATCCAAATCTCGCAATCTACTGATGTGTGTCTCCCATGGATTGACCACTACGATTTCTTCGGGTCTTTGGATTTTGGAAATCTAAACTTTCAACCTTCTCTTTTCCCCGAAGGGAGTGGATTTATGTCGCGTGTCCTCTTAGATTAGATGACTGAGATTCACTTCGGCTCTCTGGGCTTCAAAAATTTAATTCTCAACTTCTCCTCACTCACTCTTTCCTGGAGTGCTTTCAACTGGAGCACATGATCAATTGACGCGTGTCCTCCTATGGATCGATGGTCCCTGACTACTTCTTCTCTTTGGAGGTTCATCGCTCGAGTACTAACATGTCACATCACTGCATGCCTTTCAATTTGCAGGGGCATGCATTGATGGTTTGGAGTAACCCCTTCACCCCGCAATTCTCTTGATGCCGAGACGTAACCCCTTGGAGAAACCATGGTTTGGATTAGAAGACCACCTTTGGAAATTATCTCCCATGCAACTTGGTTCCCCGCAATGCCTTCTATCCGTTGATCTCACTCTCCAATGGGATCTGATGGTTGTGACCTTAGCCCTTTCTTCCTTTTCATCAAATGACCCTTGTTCACTTGTCCTCCGATCCAATGATCTCGGATATCTCCTGATCCTACAGTGGTGATCTCTCTCGAATTTGAAGGGGGACAGTCACGATCCTTCGAACCCCTTAAAATGGATCTCTGACAATTTGATTCCTGCATAGATTCTACAACGCCATTCCTCCTGAGATTTTCAACTTCGCGGTCAGAGTTCGATCTCAACCACAAGACTCTGACCAATAGACCCATCCCATACCGGCTCAGTGTTTCAACCAGAATCTATGATACCAAACTGTAACATCCCCAACCACCCACGGGCTGGGGTATGCTACCCTCAAGCCCACCCTTGGACTTTGTACTCTTACCAATACCTTATTTAATTAGTAAGAACACATAAGATACAATATTTAGTGACATGCACAGTAATATCTATCAAGCATGCATAATCTAAGATTTAGTTAAACGATAATTAAAATACACAGCGGAATACATTCATACACAGATAATAACATCACAACAGAGAGCACTTATATTTATAAAAAGGAGACACCAACTGGATGAAGACCAAGAATGTTCTACCCAACCATAGAGACCACTGCTCCAAATCTCAACAGCAGTCTCACCATCGAGCCAGGTCTATGAATCCACAAGGATGGTTCCAGAGTGTACTTGGTTTCCCAAACCAGTCATCTCTCAAGATCTCACAGGTTTCCCAACACCCACAATAATCCAAGTACCGAGCTCTCTTCTACCCAGCCTGTACTACCCAAGAGAATGGACCTCCACCCTTCTCTACCATGCAGTCCCTTAGGCATTCCTTCTCCTTTTTCCAGGGCCTCCAGCACAGCTGGTCGAGAATCTCAATTCTCAAACTCTCAGGACTTGCAGTTGTGAGAAAAACAGGGCACAGGTCAATGCATCTCAGACATGCAGGCCCCAGGTCATGGTTGGATTGCACCAGCAACCATTACAGCCAACTATCTCATGGCTAAGTCTCAGCAGTTTGGTTCCCTTTTCCAAGTCAGGACGTAGGTGAGTATGGAGAAATGAATGGGTGAGTGAGTGCATGAAAGTGTGTGAGGTAAATGAATGAACGTACATTAAAATCAACGAACAATCCATCAGTCGAACCCCCCGATCATACCAAAGGCGGGTTTAAGTAACTTCATGGGGAATCAAGAACCTCCTAGCCTTCCCCAAGAAGTTCACGTAACCAATCCCCTCCCTTAGGAAAAAAGGGTAATTAACATAGGAATAAACACTTATCGCCTCAATCCTCCTCTCTTGTGGAATCATAGCCCCCTATAACTCTAGTCCTTGTCCATCTAGCAACCAACCATGTATTTATTATTAACAATTATAGCAAACATTGCATGTCTTGGGAACACTGGAATTTTAATAATTGTTTGGGCACCTTGGCCTCTCAGCATTGTAACAATACATTATTTAAAATGGGGGTTCGAAACCCGGGGTTTTACAATAGGCCTTTCTGGAATCTCAACAACCTACTTAAGAACTAATTCCTAAGAGATATATTAGGAGGAAGAAGAAAGTAGGAAAACCAAAAAAATCTAAGAAAAATCAAGCTCAAAATAAAATGAAGGTAGAAGAAACAAAAAAGGAAGTGGCAACCACCCTAGTCAAATTAGGGACGCCACTAAGAAAACCCTTGAAAATTAAGGAGAAAACCACATTTCAAAGGGAAAGTGGGCAGTCTTACAGGAGAGCTAGGATTAGATCCCAAACAAATCTTAAACTAATCACACCAATCTCCTCTTCCATAGTAAATGTGGAGGACTCCCCCAGTCCTACAAGGATCCCTTCATGGGAACCTAAGGAAGAAAATATAGAAGAACCTATAGACACCACATTTCATGTTGCTTTAAGTGATTTATAATCAACTAAATTTGAGGCCCTCAAATGGAAAAGTATAGAAAAATATAAGATGGGAAAAGGAAATTGGGTACAAGGTAGTATAGGAGACATAGATTAACAACTCCATCACTTGAAGAAAAGTTTCAAATCATGAGAATGGAAATATTTGGAAGTCATAATAAGTTGGAAATGGAAAAGAAGACTCTGAAGGAAGAAATAGAAATAACCAAGAAGGATTTGGTTTCTAAAATTGATAGGGTGGAGATAATGAAAGTATCCATAACCAAAATGGCCTAGTTGGTAGAGGATATGTTGAGTTGTGTGTAGAAAACCAAAGTCTACAACCTTTTTCTTAGAGAGTGGTGGTACAAATTTCAATTGCAAAGTCTTCTGCAACATGTTGCATTTAATATAGATACCCCAAAAGAATTTGTGGATATATGTCAAGCAGGGATGATTTTAAGGATGGAAATTTATTTTAAAATGTAGAAACCTTGGCGAATCTTACTAATCGTTCATATGTCAATTATAAATGTTTGGCAATATTTTTGTAAAAATATTCAAATTTCTAGGTATTTTATATAGTTTTTATAAATTTTTGGCGATTTTAAAGGTAAAATAATTTTATCCTATAGAATTTGGGCGAATCATTTTTAAAATAGAGAATCTCGTTTTTGGAAAAAACATGGAAAATTAGCCCATGAGCGAAATTTAGCCTTTAAAATCATCCATGATGTCAAGATGGTGGTGAAAAAATGAGAACTAGGTTGAGTTAATTCTAGTTATACAACCTTGCCCTCCCATAGCCCTATAAATGGAATTGAAACCCATTTGTAGGGGATGTCCAACTTAGGGAACTATCATCTTAGCTTTAGCATGAAGAGTTAAGAGTTGTTGAATTGAATAAATACAGAGAAGAATAGCTAAATAAACCTCTTTTTGTTAGGACTAAATATCATAAACCAATAGATATCATAACCATCCATAAGACTCTCACCTCAAATGTGGAAGTGGATCCCATATTGGATGGAAATTAGAGAACAACCATAGCTCATTTAGAAAACACCTTAAGGATTTTAGGGGAAGAGGCAGCTCAAGATTTCCAAAGGATGTGGCATTTGCTACCACATGGTATTCAAATAAGGGAACCCCGTTCACCTAGAAATCTACAAGTTTCCTTGTCCAAGGCCTCACTTTGCAAGGAGTCCCTAAGAAAATTAAATTTGAAATGGATTGTATTGAGTTTTAATCCACCTCTTCCCCTACAAACTTCCCCATTGGAAACATTGGATAGTTAAAGGTTGGATTTCATAGAGGTTGAAAATAGTAATGGGTACTCTAATCAAGGTATAATAACTAGCTATGTTCCATGTGACCTTAGGAAACAATGCAAGGAACAACAATAGTATCCTATGAAAGGAAGATACAACAACATATTTTCATAAATTTTGTTGTAAAAGGGTGTGTAATACATTAATCTGGGGGGTGATGATGGGCCTCCACATTGTAAATCATGAGGCCCATCTATGACACATTTTGACCTTCTTTTGTACTATATAAAACCACTTTTTGACCATGATTAATATTAAATGTGTATTTGTGCAATTAAGTAATGAATAGGGTGGGTTGATTGATAAAGTGTGTAGTATTTTAATTTTTGTGCTTGATTTCATGATGATATGAATATTTTCATTACTAAATATAAGTAGGTTGAATCACCAAGAGATTTATACTCTAGCATGGGATATCAATTCATCAATGCACCATATCCATCTCACTCACTCAAATTGTTGATGCATGAGATGCAATCTACCAAGAGATCTGGTTACTAGAACCAAAGGCCCTAATTTTATGGATCCTGGGAACATAGCCCCCTCAATCAAGGAGTGATTGAAGGCCTGTGATAATGCAAGATCTTAGTATAAAAGGAACCTAGGGGATATCCTTGGGATATTTATTTATAAGTCGATGTTTATATCCATTCGAGGTTATCATATTGATCATTTACAGAACTCGAACTTCTTCAAGTTGTATTTATATTTTGAGATTATATGTTGATGAAATAGTTACATTTTCAAGCTTGTTGTTATTAGTTATTTCTAGGTTCCTTGTAGGGACCCTGGGTAGGAATCACTCAAGGTTAATATAGGATCCCTTTGTACTTTGCTTTAATTTACTTTCAACACTTTTTAGTTTCTTTTGGTATAAACTAGGTTATGCATTATCAAGTTACCAACAATCTATTTTCTGTAGGAACAACATTAGTTATGTGGTAGCATTTCATCTTATATTTCCTTAATTTTATGTTGTATTTACATTCTCATTATTATCATTTGGTATATTCCACTTGCATCATATGTTTAGTATAGTATTCTTCACTTCATGTAGCAATTTATACAATTCTATATAGTTCCTTGTAGTAGCATTACTGTTCCTATAGGAATGCTTTGTCTCCTACAACATCACTTCCAACACTATTTTCAAAGATTTGTAGTATTTTGTCATCATCGAAAATAATATGTTGGACCACGAATTACTTCAATCTCACCTAAGAAAGGATTAGTTTGATTTCTCATACTTTATTCCAATTTATGAAATAGATTAGTTTACCATAGGGTTTGATTTGTATTTATTTAGATGAACTTAGGTAACTGTAACTTCATTTCTCAACAATTTACTTCTTGGTTTTGGATCTAGTAACCTATACTAGCTCACCTAGATTTGTATCCTTACATGCTACTTCTTGCAGACTTGTACCCTAGATTCCCACTGATAGGATAAGAAAGGATTGGTCACTGGGATGCTTGGTGCTTTAAATTGTGTTTTTTAGTCCTTGATTTCAAGTAGAATGCAACTTTCTTTGCAAGTGAATTTCATATTACATCTATGTAGTGTTGAATAGCTATTATATTTTCCTCCCTTACTGAAGAAATTGAAGTGGTCCTTGGATGAACATAGTCTTTCCCTGTAGATAGATGCATGTGTCGGGTCTACACATATACTGCATAACACTTCTCAAGTTTGTACAAACCCCAGGTTGAATTTTAAATTTGTGAGTTAAGGAGTGCAACATTATTTTTGTTGTTGTTTGGCCCATCATTGACCACCACGATTTTGCTTGTAGTACTTTTTGAGTTGTGGCCTTACCACTGAAGTGGAATCTTGCTACTCCATTATGGCTCTCCCACAATGTTTTTTTTCATTCATGGTCCATAAGACAATGCTTAATTATCCCATCCATGTCCAACTTGTATGTCTATCTTGTAATAAATTGGTAATATACTTCTCTAAAAACTAAATGCTTCCTTTATGTTGTTGAATACCCTTGTGGCACAACCCTTTTTGTAAGGAAAATGGTTTTCCTTGAAATAGTCGAGTATTAATTTGACTCTAAATAATTTATACTTCGAAAGAGAGTCATCCAATGACCCTTTGAGTTACCCTATTTTTATTCTACATAAGTGGTCTAGTGATACATTTGTTGTTTTTGTCTTTAATATGACTTCAAAGTCCAAAATACTAGAATAGAAACAACCATTTGCATACAATTTCTTCTAGAACCAATTTATTCACTAAATAATTGAGCATTGAGTGGTCCATGAAGAATTTGAAATTCCCTCCCAACATGTAGTGTTGAAACATTTGTAGTGATTATACCATCACCAACCCCTCTCTTTCAATAGTGGTATAGTTTTTCTCAACCTTGATAGTTTACTATTGGAAAAATAGAATTGATGGTCTATTTTTCCCTCTATGGCTTGTCCTAAGATGAATCCTAGTGCCAAAGGAATTAACATGTACATGCAACTCAATAGTCCAATTCAAGAAAACTAGGATGGGTGCACTTACCAATTTGTCCTTTAGAAGGTCTAGGAACTTCTAGCATTCATTAATCAGGTAAAATTCTCAGTCTTTTTTATAAAGTTCCCATTGGGGTAGTGATACCCCTTAATGAATATCCAGTATTACCCTATATGGCCTAGGGTTGACCACAGGGTGTGAACATTCATTAGAGATTCTATATTTACAATGGACACTATATTGGATAGATCCACTAGTACTCCATCCCTTAACAATGTGTCCGAACAATGTGTCAAAGGATGTGCAAAATATGCACTTCTTTAAATTGAGAGATATTTTCAATTATTGTCATCTTTATAACATTAGTCACAACAGTACGGCATGGTTCTTCAACAAGTTGTACATTAACCAATCATCCAATTACATTTCTAGGAACTTTTTTTTATATATTCCCTGAATGCAATGATCATTATCATGGAGAAAACCACTAGGTAATTCTTCAACTTGAATATCATCACATTGTAGGTGTAATAACCCCACTCTATAGAAAAGGTGGTATTATTTTTATACTCCTTATCTATCCTCACTTGATGGTACCTCGAGAAGCCATCAATGAAGGATTAAGCCTCCTTTCTGACCACCTAGTCCAACACCTTTTTTTTTGAAAGGGATAGGGAACGGATCATGGACATAGGCCACATTCAACCCTTTGAATTCCACACATACTCTTGTACAACCCCAACCTTCTTGTCTTGTATAATGATTAAGTTGATCTAGTCTGACTCTTCCACTGGAAATATCAACAATGTTGCAATCATTTTGTTAGTGTCCTATTTCACTCTCTCCTTGATCTATGCAAATCCTTTTCCTGATAGGCTTGGTATCTAGCTTAATATTTATCCTCATTTCACCTAGTTCCTCTTTTATACATCTCATATCAATGAATCTTTATGGGAATAGATCAACATACTCCTCGAGTAAAGCCACAAACTTGGTAACTATTGCATCATCCCAATAGTCATGATGGATGTTAACCAATTTTGATCCTTTGTACAAATATTTGATTAATTTATTTTCAATAGCTCTAAAAAAATCTCCCCTTTTGGATCATCTTCCATCTCCCTTACTACTCTATCTCCTTTTGTATCCTAAAAGGAAAGGTGGTACAACTTCTCGAAATCATCTTCTTCTTCTACTTCCTTTATCGTCTTGGCACAACATTTAAAGGCTCAATACTCATTTACCCATGTGTAGACTAGCTCTTCCTGTGGTTTCTTGTGCTGATGTGCTTTGTAGACACATTCTAGTGGTATGATTATGCTAGTGTCAAATAGAAAATATTTGATAGATTTTAAATATAAATTAATATTGAGATCCTTACCCAAGTAGGAGAAAATTGTGAAGAATCCATTTTTACGATGCTTCCATTTGGGGTGTATATTCGGGCCTCCTCGTGCAAGTACTAAGCCTTGGCAATGGGCCCCAAGGTGTGGATAAAGCTATGGACCCATATTTTTTCTAGGAAGTATTCTCTAGTCCATTTATGAATGCAACCACCCACATGTACAATGTAGGATTTCATCCCTTTATAGACTTCTCAGAAGTTGATTTGGTCCTCCACCACCCCCATAATATTGTTCATTTAGTACTTGGGTAGTGAAGTGAATCAATGTCACAAAGTTGACTACACTTTCTCCTAGATGTCAAGGTGTTCTTTATGAGTATCCCACTAGTTGGAGGGTGTGGGACTCAAATTTACATCCAAGGCTAATATTGATTTCTCCTCTAGTAAAGAGAGGCTTATGTATTTTATGAATTCTTAAAAATCCCCTCTCCGATTGAAAATTGTGGGCTCATGCAACTTTGTTCCAATATAACGAATGGATTTGATCATGGTGCAACATCAAGATGACATCTCATGGGTGCACTCTTGCTAGTCCTAGAATGATTCTTGGTTGTTTGAATCATAGGAGTATATGCTCCTCCAATTTATCTCTCCATATATTATAGGACTGATGTAATCATCCCTCGTGCTTGTAGTTAAATTATAAAGGTTGTCCACTACAACACCATCCATCATGTCATCTATTGGTTCTATGTATCTTTCCCCATTTTCAATGTTGATGGGTTGTATGACCCTGGTCCCATCTACTTCAAATGACATCTCCCCCCTTTTTAAATTGATGATTGATTCAATGTTCTTGGCCCACTCAAATCCAAAAAGGCGGGGTAGGCATATTTCTTGTTGACAATTTCGATGACCTCAAAAATGACATTGTCTTTATAGTGCCCAAATTAACCTCCAAATTTGTTGGACTACGATTTACGTTAGACCAAAACCTATAGTATTTAGTCTTTTCCACAACCATCGAAGTTAGGATCCATGAGATGGGGTTAACCCATGTCGCAAAACTCGCAGGAATCACTGAACCCAATGTCCAACTACCTCGCCCCCAGCTTGTGCCGAGAGAGTTTTGAACTCGAGACTTGTCATTTTGATACCATTTGTTGGACTAGGATTTTCGTTAGACCAAAACCCATAGGACTTAGTATTCACCACAATCATCAGATTTAGGATCCATGAGAGGGGGTTAACCCATGCCGCGAAAATTGCGGGAAGCATTGAATCCAATGTCCAAAAACATCCTCTAGGTTCCCAATAGGATATACCTTATTTTCATTTTATATCCACAACTGGATAGGAGAAAAGAATAATCATGATCTCCCCATTATTTCCCATAATTTCATTGGAAGGATGTTCATGTTAGATCCTAGATCCAACATGACATCCTGTACTTCATATACATGGATTTGAAAATCCATTTTTAACTCTCATCTGGTCCATTCTTTCTTTTATTAGTTGATACTATGAAATATTGTTTCTAGAAAGGAATCATAAATAGGTTTAACCTATCCTCCCTCAGTTATATTACCAAATGTCGACCACAACCACTTTATCAATTGTTCATAATATAGAATACTTATCAGGGTCTCGAAGAAATCATGAATTATATCTATTGCAGTGGTATCTCCCTTGGATCCTTGTTGTGACCCCTGGTTTCACTCCTACCTTGGATATTCAGGAGGGTTCCATGTTGCAAAATTGTTGCTATCACAAAGGCCAAGTGTGGTGATTACTTTCTGTAAGGCTTCAAAATCCACTCTATAATAAATATTCTACTTTTCTACATTGAACCTAAGGTTTTTAAGAGCCACCTTTATTGCATGGGGAATATTTGGTTAGGAATAATTTTCTCATGTATGAGTCCCACCTTTGGTCATCACATTGATCCCAAGATCACCAACCTCTCAATTGTACTACGACTCTAAATTCACTAAGTTTGCATTCCTTTGTCTTTCTCTGGTTTCCCATTTATCTACTAAGTCTAAGTAGTCTTCAATCACATGGTATATGTATCTGTAATAATTGCATCATACTCTCCTTGGTTGTAGTAAATATCAAGAGACGTGCTCTCTCTCATCACAATTTTAGCATCTGATGGGGTCATTGCGACCACCATTTATTCCACCTCTGTACCCTCCTTTGTAACATCCTTTATATTCTCCTTCATAACCTCCTTGGTCCCCTCCCTTTGTCACTCTATGATTTGTTTCTTATACCTTGAAATAACTCCTCTTGAACTGCTTTACTAGTGCCTATTGGGCATGACAATTCTCTATGGTGTGAGTGTTCTGCCTACAAAAATCATAGAGGATAGTGGTTGGGGTGAAAGTTCACCTATGAAAAAATGGGTAGATATGTGGGGGGTGATTATAGGTCTTTCAAATTTCACAGTAATTGCTTGACACATTTCCTGGGAACCTATTTGATGGTAGTGAAGGACAATTATTGACCATATGTCCTTTTGTTTTACACAAAATGCACTATACCTACTCCTTGCTAGTCTTGGTGTGACTCATTTCCCGAATAGGATTTGTTAGGGAAGATAGTTGTGACTATAATTGAGCAAGCTCAATTGTTGCACTAGCTTAGGGTAGGATACAAAACCTACCCTCATTGTATCTGGGTACCTATTCATTGAATCAATATTCATCACATGTTCCAAGGAATCTCATTGGGTGTTTTATTTCTACTACATCAATGGTACCTATTGAGCACTCAACACACCCTAAAAAATCCTTATGAAATTTTCGTCACGTTTTGGGTACCACTTGTTTTCTGCACTGCCTGACTCGATTCCATTTTGGGAAATGTTTTGTCTTTGTTTATTTTCATGAATCTCATCACCTATTCAGGTTTGTTTGAACTTATGAAATCCCATGACTGAAATACCATAACACTTGAATTAAGAATCAAAATCCAAACGCTGCACCTAAAGCGCTTAGTTTCGGTGTCGAAAAGAATTCAAATAAATAAAGGAAACACTCGGAAAACAACAGTCGTCGAGCGCTGATATTCATCGGCATCGACAGAAGGCAGTTTTGTTTTGTGTAATTTTTTCGCATAAAGGTTCAAGAGATAGTTGATTCCCTTCGACATTGATAAAATACGAGGAGGAAAAACATTAACAAGGATGAAAAGAAATCGTCGATAGCCGATGCTCGACTTACGTTATTGGGATCGGGGAAAATCCTGAATGATCAAAACAAATGTTTTGACCACGACGAAGTTATCCCTAATCGTTGATCCCTGATGCATTTTCGGCATTGAAACTTTTCGAGGAAACAAATCCGAGAGCATTTTAGTAGGTTTATCATCGATCGTCGATCCTTGACACTTTTCGACATTGGCAAGATAGGATTTGGTTTTAGAATGAATAACTTAAGGAAAGTCTCGACTCTGATTAATACGAGCAAATTATGTCACTAGTCTCGAACGTCACGTGTCTTTACTAGATAAGAGGGTCATATAGTCTAAGTCTATCCCGAGTCATTCTTGGTTCCCTAGGACCTAGTCACACCTCCAAGTCAGCTTTTCCATGTCAGTACTGTACAATAAGATCGATAGGCATCAAAGCCTTTGTAGTATTATATCAATGAAAAGGTTCATAGCACAATCCTGACCCTGATCCACCAACTGAAAGACTGACACAATAGGACATTTTCAACTTTAGATTCGATCAGATTTTGGAAATTTAAGGAGATAATTAATACTTGATCCCGCATAAGTTGCTACCTCCTGCACCAATTAAAACAACATTTTTGAAATCACTGATAGATAAAATCACCACCCGCACCTCCGCCGTCAGCCCATGATGAATTTAAATTCTAACTCCTCTAAAGATTCGACGACAACTTTATTGCAATTTCACTCATAACCTGAATTGAATGGATGATGTGACATGGTAATATCTTCCTTGTTTAAATATCTTGAACCATTGTGAACAAATTCATTATGCACATAAGATAATTCCAGAGAATCTGAAGGAGAAAAACGAGCAACTCAGAGACTTCACTGAACCTTGTGATCATCAAGAAACCAGGGCTAACAAGCTTCACAGGTATGTATCCAAGTCTTTCAAGTCACTGGTTATAATTTATATGTGTTCGTCTGGTTTTCTAGATAGTCTCTAAACTATGCTCAAGTTGCAGGAACAATGTCACCGAGACACCCAACCACCAGATGCTCGTCGAGAGTACCAAAGCTGAAAGAACCAGAGATAGGCGAAGGTTCTTCTCTAGGGACCGCGAGGCAATTGGAGTACGCCCCTAGGGCAGAGTCTGTCGTCAAAACAACAACAAATAAAGTTTTCATCTAGCCTATGGGATTTGGCGATATAGAGGAAATCACTGGATCCAAGGTAGTGCTCCCACAGTGGGGGGATCTAATCAATAGTATTAGCAGAGAAGAATACCCAGAGTATATTCCACACAGTGACCCGGACGTAAGGTTGCTCAATGACTAGGTGTTCCCTAACATCCGACAGTCGCATTTACACATGGTGGCGAGAAGAACCCCCATTTTCCCCTACAGAAAGGTCCTTAAGTGGCTCATCGACCACATAGATGGGAAGATTTTTTTTATCAATGATGAGAATTCCAAGTGCGTCGAAGATTTCCTCTCGATAGAATTCCAAAAATACTACAATCTCAGGGACCCAGAGGAGCGGCTCAACACGGAATTCGTGGTGAAGTTCTATGAATTCCATGATACCAGTCGGTTGATGGCTTCATGGTGGAGGGAAGACAAGAAATTCACCAATTGGAGCAATGGATGGTATGGGACAATCAACCTGACTGAGCCATACATCTATTTGATGGCTCTCATTTTTCGGTTCTACAGAGAAAAGGATTGCTCCAAGTTTTTAGAAGCATGGATTCCTTTGGCATACAGAGTTGCAATCGTCGGGAGAATATTCAACTAGGGAGCAATAATCTCCAAACAATTAAGCATTTGTGTGCAGTAGGATCAGACGTCGAAGGAAGGAGAGGCACCAACTTTCTACATGGCCTTGTACCTGATCGATGTCATGTGCGCTAGGAACGTCTTCGCTAGTATGAATCTAAGTTGGCATGTTGCAGAGCTGTAGGTCCATGTCTAATTCAGTGTGCTATGGGAAAACATGTAGAATAAATCTTACGCCCTCATTTGCGATGAATTCATCACCCGCATTTATTTTATTTTTTTTAAGAAGGAATGCCCAAGGCTATCGGCGGAAGCCAAGAAAATGATAGACAAGTTAGGCCATTGGTGCTTGGATGAGCGCTCAACCTACATCAGGGTGTTCGAGGCCACTGGAGCACCACATCTTCTACCATATCATGTCCCAGACTAGCTCATCGTGGGATAAACCTGCTATCAAACCATCCTGCAGGGATATAATGCCACATTGGTCAAAGACAAGAAACAAGCCTTCATACCCTATGATTTCCATGTGGGGCTGTATCTGGTAAAGGATACTGCTCAAGCCAAGAAGAAGGGTTAAGCCAAGTTGAATTTAGGTTCCCTACATGCTGATTTCACAAGCATGATCCTAAAGGCCTGGTCCTCCAACATGTGTTGCAAGTATCATCCTGTTGGTTGTATGCTCACGATAAATCTGAGGATGAAATCTTCATAGAGAGTGTCTAGGTCTGGGATGAGGTGGTGCATAGGATGGCCAACCCAAACATGACCAGGTTCAACGCCATGAGCATGGATGAACAAGTGGAAACAATAGATAAGTTGGATGAAGAGGCCCTCAGATCCAGGGAAGAAATTAGAGCAGCAGATATAGCAGAGGCATAGAGAAGGGGTTTGTCCTTGAAACCAAAGGCATAGGCAAAGGGATTTATCCTGATGGCAGTGGCACAAAGATTCATTGATTAGTTGCAGAATGACCCAGATCTCACAGAGATGATGAGGGTTCCTGCTGACAACCTAATCTAAAGTTGAGGAGAGCCAAGTGGCTAAGAGTCGATACAACTTGAAGGAATAATCGGTCCATAAAATCCTGAAAGCCCACCACCACATATCGGATCGCCCGGGAGAATTTCAAATCAGCTTGTGATATCAAGGACACCAAGTAGCACTGCTGCACCAAACCCCTTACATGACTTAATAGCTATCTATGATGAGGAGGAGAGTTCGGAGGTTTCCCTGGTGACTCTGGTGTAGATTACAAAGGAAAAGGAACCCGAGAAAGTATCTTCCCTAGCTCACGATGCTCCAATTCAAATCCCTCCATAGAGCGACCAAGGGGGCGAAAGTGTCTTAGACACTGAACTACTCGATACACCAGGAACCTGAATGGGATGCTCGAAGGATGAGCTAGGATCGGGTGATCAAGAAGGATAAATTACACAACAGGAAATCAACATCTCGACAACTAATTATCAAGTAAGTACCAAGCCTGCCCCTCATTCATCAATTTTGGCCAGTACTTTACCTCCCGATGAGAAACAACCAGATTTCAAGCTTCCAGGTGTTGTGGTGGGAAACCCCCCTATGGACTAGCATTTAGGGTTATATTATGCATGCAGATAAGACCGAAAGAATCCTACTTTCTACCATCCTCCCAGACCTAATCCCCATTTCTTTTAAGAAAATGCATGGTTAAACGAACATACCTTGTTCCGGACGTTCGATGTCGATCCTTCTTCACGCTTGATCGCTTATTAGAAGCTATCATCCCAAGACTGACCTCCATACAAAACAAGCAACAAACTCTACATGCATTTGTTCTATAGATTAATGGGTTAGAGATTCAAACATATATTCACTAAACTATGAAGAACTCATATAGTGGGACGAGAAAAGAATTTCTTTATTATTAACTTTAATGAATCAACTTACAATGTTGAGACCAGCCACCGCTCCACGAACCTGATCCTGGGCTCCTCTTCAAATGTCCTCCAACTTATTTTCTTTGTATCTCTCTTTGCACAAGGATGGCTAAAGGGTTGGGACAATGGGAATCTACAATTGGGTAGAGTTTCTTTACTATTATTCTCATCCTCCAAATAGGACCCCTAACCCTTCTTTTATAGGCTAGAAGAAGATAGGTATTTGGATGAACCCTCGGCCATGCATGGCCGGAAGATTCAGTTAACTCACCCAAAGATGTGTGTTCCGTCAACAACTTTCCTTTTTTCATGCTTTTGTAGGTACACGCGGGTTGTTTTAGGTCAGCTAGCATGTACACGTGTGTAGTAATGGAGTAGGGTGCGTGGGCCCTTATAAAAGAGGTTTTTTAAAGAGTTGTTCAGCAGTACTTTGGCAAAGAAGGGATCTGAGATGGCCTGATGCTAGGTAAGCATGTATGGTGTAAATTAGGGTTATAATAGATGCCCCCTAATGTGTGAGGTCAGAAGAGCATCTGATGGTCGAAATACATTACCAATATTTACTGATGTGCCAAACAAGTGAGCGTAGGGACCAGGAACCAGGAGGTAGCGTCTGTAAAATAACAAATGTCTCACCGAGGTGGGCATACCCATGCTCGAGATAGAATAGAATCATGGCTACCAATCAAATACATTATATATCCATGTCAAATAACTATATAAAGTGTAGCCGCGAACAATACACAGCGAAGCTACATCTCAAAATAAAAAAGATATACATATAGAGTATCCATCTTCTAGAAGCTGATATGGCCTGATGGATGGAGATGAGGTCTTCAGAGCTCGAGCAACAACTTCAAAATATTCAAAACTTGGGTAGGAGTGTAATATGAGTGTATGACTTCACTACCCAGAGGTCTTCGACAGCTCGTCGGTCATGAACTAAAGAATATTGATGATCAGACTGAAGGCTTCATTGATTTCGAACAAAGACTTGATTGGACGTTCAGGATGGCCGGGTATGAGGGCAACAGACAAATTGCAGAGGGGCCAACTCAGGCTTGTTAGAAACTTCCCTTGGACAACAACACGACAAATCATGAGACTTAGGCAACATGGAATTAATCATAAGTTTACGAAGCAGGAGGCAATGCAAAATCTCCATATGTTTGGAAGAATAACCAAACGGAGGAGGACACAACTCTATGTAGCGAGAACAACTTCCTAATGTCGTATTGCATCCCATAGTTTGATGAACAAACAGACAAATGTGCTTTATCCAAGGGCGACTCATTATGCTGCCAATAAAGAAAATACTTTTCCCTTCCTCTTTTTGGGGTATATTTGATTTTTTTGTCTTTTTCAATGATTTTGGAAAAAAGAATAAAGGAATGTTACGTTACAAAGGAGGATCGAGTTTCGCAAACATACTAGTTCCAAGCACGCAGAACACAGGGATGCTCAGAGCAAAGGGACATATGCAAGAAAAGGACACTTGGAAAAAATCCTCCAGGGGCCAAAGGTGTCAAGACGCAGAGGCAAAGTTCTATAGGGATTGCGTATGAGGCATGCTTCAGATGGTTCAGTTGGGAGCAACATGGAACCAACCTTTAGACCAAAGAGGCAGGTATGCAAACATGGTTAACAAAACACACAATGGTAACGTCCTTCGATGTAAGTTTAACGAGCCCAGAGAAGGTAATCTCGGTGGTTTTTCATATTTAGAGAGTCTGAAAAAACGTAAAAGGAGACTCCAATGGGGTACCTTTTTATAAAGTAGTCTGGTCGGTTCGAAAAAGGAGTAAACTAGCACCGAAAAGATGTTTATTCAAAACCATTTTAATGAGTGTGATAAAGACAAGATCACTCAGCCATTTTTTCATTTTTAAGGAGTCTGAAAAAAGCTTAACTATGGACTCCGACATGAATGTTCTTCTGAACCAACTTAACGAGTGTGAAAGAATAAGGTCACTCGGAGATCTTTTCAATTTTAGGGAGTGTGAAAAGAACTTAACTATGGACTCCGTGGGGGTTCCTTTTTCGTAAATTTAGTCCCTCAGGCTCGAAAACGGGTTAAAATGATACCTGAGAGTACTCTTCTAGAGAACTGAAGTTCCATAGAGTATACCTTTGTTCGTACAGTTGATCGTCCAGACCAAAAAAGGGGTAAACTACTGTCGGACAGACGTGCTTCAAATTTCAGTTTAACGAGCGTGAAAGGCCACAAGATCGCTCGACAATCTTTTCATGTTTAGAGGGTCTAAAAAGGGCTTAAAAGAAGATCTGTAGAGGTTACTTTTCTCAGTTAATCTAGACGAGATCGAAAAGCATAAATGTAGTCTCGCTAGATGTTTCTTTCGGATCTCAAAGCGATCTTGAAAATCAACCAATTTAGCTCATGATCAACACTTTGTGGGTAGATGTTGGGTATCTCCTCGGGGGAGTAGTATGATTCGACGAAAACATTGTCTACGATGCTAGGGGTTCGGGAGATATTGATCGGTAAGGTTTCAGCGATAGTTTCCATGTTACCCTCAGCATAAACCTCGTGTGTAGATAAGAGATTAATAGGAAAATACCTATCTCCCATCATAGTCAAGGTGAATTCTCTGGCTTCGATTCTGCTTAACTCTGGGAGGAAGTATGATCGATGATGAAGATCTTCCCAGGGTTTGTCTGGACTAGTCATTGCCTCAATTATAGCTTCATCAGAGGGCAAGACTAAGTCTAATGAATCGGTGTCAGCGAGAGAACCCTGAGCCCAAATAGGCTCTATAAGTGGATCAAACTCTTGTGAAGGAGTTGGATCAGTGTTGGCTGAAGCTTGCTGGACTAAAGAGTACGCTACTTCATATGAAAACAAGGGCATGGACATGCCCAGGTGCCCTGCCCCATCCATCGTGACCGATGGGGAAGGAAGTATCCACGGATGGTCGAAGTAAGTCATGCAGAACGACGAAACTTGAAAAATATCAACCTTATGGTGATTGGATATAAACTTGATATCGCCTTGAGGGAGTAGGTAATCGAAGGTACCCATCAAATATGGGCACAAACCAACCTCTATGTTGACTACACCTAGTTGAGGATTATTAATCATCCGGACCGTGGATGCCCCCAATGAAGGGTCAGGTCTGGAGAAAGACAATTGATCGATGGTCACTATCCAGCCCTCGTGTGGAAACAACAAGACCCGAAAAACTATAGCAACCATAGCTTGCATGGCATAAGTCCAACTCCTTCCTAACAAGAGGTTATAGTCATGTTGACGGGCGAAACAGTCCATCCATCAACTGGGAGAGTGGAACCGGTCCGGGGTTGTCTAAATAACCCAAGCCGTTTGGTATGGACCACCCTGACGATTTTAATGGCTCCGTTGGCTGCTCTAAGGTCTCATAAGGAAACCAAAGAGAAAAGTGATTTAAGCTAAATAATTTAAACTAAGGAAACTAGAAACTAATAAAAGAAACTAAAACAAACTAACTAACTAAATAAAAGAAATTAAACTAAATAGAGGAAACTAGAAACTAATAAAACAAACTTAACTTAACTATGCTAATCTAACTATGAATTACTAACTACTTATATATACAATATACTAACTATGGTTATAATAACTTAAAACAACTACTTAATTGTCAGCCATGTTATTCCCTATTCACAAATGTACAATTATAGACAAACTACAGATTTGATTAAAACCTGCAAAACTCATGTGTTCGCTGCCCTAAGACAGCCA
>JZKD02S1410416.1:172001-201984 GCA_000966675.3 Picea glauca
ATAATCCAACTTTGCAAACATAGTATGTCAAGTATCGATTTGTAAAGTCGAATATGATTAATTCATGCGCCTTGAACCATTGCTATCATACCTTATAAACTTTTCCATGTATTCGGTGCATATTGTATATGTTTGTATTCCAAAGTCTTAGAACCATGCAATCAAAAATTTCTTCATATAATAATCGAGTGAAAGTCCAAAACAAGGATAAAAGCAATATGACCAAATCCATTACACAATTTTCATAAGATCAGAACAAGACCAATAACTTTTATGCCCAAAGGTTTAATAATGAAATATATCCAAATGCGCAATCAAAGTAAGATAATGCTCAAGAACATAAGTTCGATAAAACCTTTAGCGGTCATGTGATAAACCAGTGATCAAGTATCTTTTAGCAAATCAACCAAAGACAACGACAATCTTAGCAACGAAAGAGGTGTTTTCACACTTGCAGTTGTGAAAACTGAGTCGAAATTGAATTGCAATGGTCGCAAAAATGAGACGAACGTCTAAAAGCACAATGCGACAATGATTTGTCGTAATACGACAAGGGGTGTAGGCATCTTTTTGAGAGCAATCCAAAAAAATTGGGTTGGCTGCCAACAAGTCGAGGGGCGCATCGACTACCTCTACCTCGACACACACGGTCTTCCCTCCTAACTTCACAGGGAAAGAGGGAATGATACTATGTGGTCGGAATGAACAACCGTCGAAAGAAGTGAGGAGAGTAGGTGATGGAGACAAAATGGGCTGGCCAACGACCTTCCAACATGCCAATGACATAACACATGTTGAGGCTCCCTCATCAACCACCGTGCAGAAGATATTCTGAGTAAATTTTTTCATGGGATAAGCCACTACTCTTTGAAATGCTACGTGGTAAGGTAGACGAGGTTTTAGGTCGGTTGTATCCAGCATGATTGTACCCAGATTACAAGTCTTGATATATCCTAAAGCGGTTAACAAGGCTTTCCTCTGGGAAGGGAAACTTTGGAGGACCTCCAAAGAGGACATCGCACAAGGGGTTTGTGATAAATATTCCACCACAGAATAGTTCTGGGTGGCCCTTGCATTTGGGTTGTGAGAATCTTTTTTGAACGCACCTTTGGGGATGCGTGTCATTGTTTCACCCAACGTCTTCTCAATCTGTGGAGGAAGAGATGGGAGTTCGGCTTCTTTGCACTTCTTAGAAGTGCTTGGTTTACTGTAGTCATGCGCTCTAGTTGATATAAAATCATCACCCTTCACCATATATACATTCACGGATGCGGGGTTGTTCGAAGACGGAGAGGGTCCTTGGTTGCCCCCTTCTGTGCTTACAGAGGATTGGGTTAGATTTTGCCCATGTTGAAATGGATTGGTTAACATAGCAGGTTGTTTCTGCGTCACAAACTTTTGGGCTTCTCCAGGCCGAGGACATAGATGGGTCGGGTGGTCTTCCGTGCATAAGTTCCATGGATACCTCGCCTTCCGTTTCTCACTGTTGTCCCCGCCGGTATTATCGGTAGGTTTTTTATCCCCCTTGCCCTTCTTTCATTTTTTTTTCTTTCCTTCAGGCTGCTGGGTGGCCTTTGGATTAGTCGATTGCACTGTGTGTACATATGACATTTTGGTAGGGGGAGCAGCCAAAGCAGTAGTATGGTTGGCCGTTGTGTGTTGTATAGACAACTACTGCAACTGCTTCGTCAATTGCTCAGCGGGTTTTGTTTGTGCTGAACCAACAATACCATCGGCATGTGGTCCAACTCTATGTCTGGTGTTATCAAGTATTGAGCGTGGCACATTTGGCAAGATATCATATAATAAACCGGACTGAGAATAGATTAGCTCAAGTTGTTGAGCTCTCATGATGGTGTCTTTTTCGGAAAATACTCCCGACGTCGTGACGTCTTTGGAAAATTGTGGGACCAAAGACTTAAGGAACCACTCGAGCAGGAATGCGGGTGGGACTAGTACCTTAATTAAACTCTTTCAACGTCTCCATTCTCGGATGTGATCAGAGATATGGTCCACTTTTGTTTGTGAGAAATTGGCCATCAATTCGGTGCTAGCGTCGTATCTCACAGGTAACTGGAAATGGTTTAGGAAATCCATTGCCAATTCGTCAAAGGAAGAGTATCTTGAGCGATCGAGCTCAATGTACCATTTCGCGGCACTCCCAATGAGAGTACATTGAAACAATCACAACTGTACGGAATCGTCTTTCAACGAGTTAGATGAGCACCAAATATGGAAGGTAGTCACATGATCTCCTGGATCTTCGTTAGGCTTGGCTTCAAACTTTGGGATGTCCGAAGGAAACTTCATCAGCATAGGAGGCCAACGCGGATCGTGATAGATAGGGTCATTCAACAACCTTGTCAAGTCTGCCAAATGCAAGGTTTCCAGGAAGGGTAGTTTGGGTTGTTGGTGATAACCTAGGAAAAAGGGGCCTGGAGTTTGGCTGGCACCAGGTTGTCAGGAAAAGTTAGTCTGTTGGCCTGGGTTCTGGTAAAAACCATGGCCATGGCCAGCATATGGATTTTGCGTGTGAGGAGACATCATCGACTGATTTCCAAAATAGGACATAGATGGTTGGGCATGCATTACATTCAAAGGACTTTAGGAAGTATTGCCCCATGTCGGTCCTATGGGGATAGGCATAGTGCTTTGTCCGGGGTTCCATTGATTGTGAAAATAATTACCCCAGATCGGCATTCCTGACGAGGGAACTAATCCCTGCCAAGAATTCCAAGGCCCTGATGTGGAAGAAGTTCCTGGGTGTACCCCCTATGTAGGAATAATACCCTGCATAGGAATAGGTTTTCTGAAACTGGGGTTTTCCCCAATTGGGAAAGTAGCTGACGAAAAGGCGTTGTTACTAAACGCACTGAACAAAGAAAATGGTGTCGAACCTACTGACATATTATGCAAAGGTGGTCCTTGACTCCCCGCTCCAAGTAAACTATGGTGTGTAGGTGGCTCGATGGATCGTTGATGCGTGCCATCGAGCGAAGGGGACGAAGGAGGAATATGACCTCCCCCGTAAGGGAAAGCATTAAAAGGAGAAGGAGTGCCCCCCATGTGTCCTTGCAGAGGAGCATTAGAGCTCCCTGCCCCCAGACCTGAAGTCTATGAAGTGGAGTAGGAAAGTACAGGACTTGTACCTGAACTATGCATCTCATATGAGAACGGAGGGCCTGTCGCACTTAGTATGAAAGGGGTTGTGGCCACCGCTAGAGACGGGATCAGACCACTGTGCAATGTAGAGGTGGTCGAGACCATTGTGGCTCAGACTGGTGATGGTGGGTTAGGAGATGGAAACTCTCCTGTGGTGACAACTGCAGTGGGAATTGAAGAATTTCCAGAAGGAGTAACAACATTTGTTTCCATTGATGCGTGCGACACTGTTTGAGACACGTAAGGATGAATCAGTATGATGGTGGGTGTCAAAATATCAGTGGTGGAGGTTTCAACTAGACGAAAAGCTTTCGCTCCAAGGTCTAAAATGGTCGATTCCTTTGGATGTTGGTCGGGCACAATTACTTGTGACCCGGTCGCTTTGAAAGACCCTTGTTGGTCTAGCTTTCGCCTTAGTGGTGGCGAGGGTGGCTCCAGTGTAACCGGTGGCAGGCTAAGAAGCCTTCGTGACCGACGGAGCTCGTGATCCTCCACTGTGTGAGAAGATAGAAAGACACTCTAAGGCATTCTAGTCATTCAAAAACAACACACACTAAAAAATTCCCTATAAGACAAGAGAGGCAAACACTAAATTAATTGGAAGAACAGTTACAACAACCAACACTAGAGCAAATTATCGATGCAAGTGCAACTCGAACACGGAAGCACCCTCCAGGTATACTCTACAAAGCGTGGCCTGACGTCTATTCTAGGTATCATGGTATACGCCCACAGTCACCTGTGTATGTCCCTTAAAAAGATAGGCAACTAGGTTGCCAGTGCGCGAATAGTCACTAGGCGGGTACAGTCGAAAGTCGGGTAGACCACAATGAGCAGGGTATCGAGACCGAAACCTGTCAAGGGTATTGAGAGAAAGTGGTCTGGAAGACAACTGAGGACCTTGAACGAATTCAAGACCCATGAAGCTCCATGGAAAATGCAATCGACGAAATCCCAAGACAAGCCCTCTATATGTGTTCTCCACTACGATTGGTCCAGCTTTGGAGGGGTTATCTTCGCTACCTTTCTGCACGCAACCTCGTGTTTATCCCCTGTGTTAGAGGGGGGTCCCGGATAAATTTCATGATACTGGACCTGGACACTCCCTAACTCAGACTCCAATGTTTTATTTTAATGGCCTTGAATAGTTTCCTCTCCAACCTAATCCAAGGCCCTAATCCTAAACTAGTTGGTTAACCCTACAAACATAAAAGTCCAATGAATTTTAGATTTAGTGTTAATTTTATGGCTTGTCTTATGTCAAAGGGTATGAAAGTGAAACTAGTGATGTTTGAAAGACGAAAGTAAAAAATGAACAGAAAGCTAGAAACAAAAACCTTCACTTAACGCAAATTTTCAACAACTTTTCAAATTAAGAAAAAAAAAAAAAACATTTCTAAGATCTTTTGAACAACAAACTCAAAGCAGGATTTCAATCGACTATGAGCTACTTAAGATCTAATTAAACTATCAAGAACTTATGAAAGAAAAGACTTTTCCCTAGTTACTAATGCAAAACAACACTTTTCAACCAAACAAAGAAATGACTTCTGGCCTAGTCGCAGATCACAAAGAATCACTTCAAGAAATCACACACTAGCAACTTAAAAAAGGACTCTTACACTTGTCTAAAAACCCTAAAGAAAATTTTGATGAAAACTTTTAAATGAAAAAAGAAATATATGGCTGAGATCAAACCTAAGCTACTGACTGCTAGGACAGAGATTCAAAAACCCTGAGAGGTATAACTCTTGTCAAGGGAAAGGATGACTGCCTCGCCCTCAACAAAAACTACCCTTCACAAGCACACTACTGACAATTCAACAGCAAGCGTGTGCACACGAGTTGTGTAGAGCCAGGGGGTGTGTACACGCATGTTGGCCTTATACAGGCCGCGTGTATCTCTAAAACTCTGAAACAAATAAAAAAAGACAATCCAAACTAGGAAGAGACCACTGATATTGAGAACCGGGATCTCTTGAAGGCTTAGACACTTTCTTTAACAGAAAAAAGAAAACAATGTAAGGAAAAATTCTGAGATGAACCCTAAGCTATAGACTGCAAACAACCAACTCTAGAAAGAGTTCCATAAAACCCCTGAGAATGACTGATTCTGACAAGGAAGAGGATGACTGCCTCAAAAATTTTCTAGAATCATACACGCTACTGTTACTTCTTCAGCTAGCATTTACACGCGGGCTGTAAGAAAGTAGGGCACAGGTACATGTGTGCAGGCCACGTGTACCTCTGTGGGTCCCAAAAAAAAAATACAGTCAAGCAAAGAACAGAGATGACTGGTATGGAAGACCAAAATCTCTGTTAGCTTAGACTTTGCAGAAACTTCAAAAAATAGGAAAGAAAACCAGTCTTTTAAAAATACCCAAAAATATTCCTAGGAACCCTAGAGACTTCCCTAGTATGGTCGCCAATTCTGTTGTTGTGGGAAATCCCCCTACATACCAACATTTAGGGTTATATTATGCATGCAGATAAGACCGAAAGAATCCTAATTTCTATCGTTGTCCCAGACCTAATCCCCATTTCTTTTAAGCAAATACATGGTTAAACGAACATACCTTATTCTGGAAATTCAATGTCGATCCTTCTTCATGCTTGATCGCTTGTTAGCAGCTATCTTCCCAAGAGTGACCTGTGTACAAAACAAGTAAAAAACTCTACATGCATTTGTTCTATAGATTAAATGGGTTAGAGATTCAAACATATATTCTCTAAACTATGAAGAACTCATATAGTGGGATGGGAAAAGCATTTCTTTATTATTAACATTAATGAATCAACTTACAATGTCGAGACCGGCCACCGCTCTGCCAACCTAATCCTGGGCTCCTCTTCAAATGTTCTCCAACTTCTTTGCTTTGTATCTCTCTTTGCACAAGGATGGCTAAAGGGTTGGGACAATGGGAATGTGCAATTGCGTAGAGTTTCTTTACTATTATTCTCCTCCTCCAAATAGGACCCCTAACCCTTCTTTTATAGGCTAGAAGAAGCTAGGTATTTGGACGAACCCTCGACCATGCATGGCCAGAAGATTCAGTTAACTCACACAAAGCTGTGTGTTTCGTCGACAACTTTCCTTTTTTCGTGCTTTTGTAGGTACACACGGGTTGTTTTAGGTCAGCTAGCATGTACACGCATGTAGTAATGAAGTAGGGCACATGGGCCCTTATAAAAGAGGTTTTTTAAAAAGTTGTTCAGTAGTGCTTTGGCAAAGAAGGGATCTGAGATGGCCTGATGCCAAGTAAGCATGTATGGTGTAAATTAGGGTTATAACACTGGGACATACATAAGAGGTTCAAGAACCTAGTCTTGAACAAATATACACCATTGGGAGCCTGGGAAACACTCTTACTTAGGGAGAGCAAAAAATCCCCGAACTCATGGACGAGATCATAGATATACAAGCCATCGCCTACGACTGAAAGGGAAAATTCATCATGAAGAGAACCACTAAGCAGAAGAGGCTTACTCTGGACAATTCCATCCTCATCACCACAGAGGATAAATTGATTAGCACAGAGCATGCCAAGATGTCTGAGCTTATCGGCACAGGGATGGAAATCATAGATGCCACCCTGGATAGAGCAAGGAAAGATGAAGAGGAACTGGATGCTGCGCTAAAGGATTTGGTTCATCTACGCTATTTGGCGAAATATTATCAGGACTCCACGCAGGCCACGGTGTTCTTGAGAAGTGAATTCCAATATGCCTACAGTAAATTCACAAGTGAGCAACACCTTTTCACTGCAGGAATAGCCGATTTCCAAGAAGACACTCTTATGGTGCTGGCAACGTGAAAGTACATGGGAATATGGTATGATAAATCCCACCAAGTGGTGGAAAGAATTGATTACATTAGCGCAGTTCAAAAGGGTCGAGACGCCGAAGAGCACGGTATTTGGGTAATAAGGGACAACAACACCGACCGTATAAATAAGTTGGTCGAGTACTCTGTGAAGATGGCCCAATAACCTCATTAGGAAATCCAAGACAAATGGTTCGATTGTGAAAGGAGCCGAACCAAGATCAATCGAGTGACGAGAGACATCGGTCTCCCAGAATTCGGCACACTCGAAAACTTTGTCAACTTGCATGACATAGTTAAACTACATGTAGAACAAGACTCATCATGGATTGCAGAGATAGAAAAGGTGGTGAAAATGGCACCAGGTCAAGTACAACAGTTCATGGAGCACCTGATCAAGTCTCAGACAATGTTACAACAGTTAAGTATTCAAGTATTCAAGTATCGGGCATGGGCAGTGGAAATAAAGGAGATCCTTTCATCCCCAATGGACCAACACAGATTCTCGTATGCCAACACATGGGAGGAACTCTTCGTCAAATGGTCGTAGTATGAGAAGAGTCCTCCACTCAAGTGAAACCATTTGATGACTCTTAGACGACTAAGAGACAAAAGTGCCATGTGGCGATGTTTTGTTTTACTTATCTTGCACTTTTGATAGTTATATTTAGTTAATAATTTGTTATAAATAAGAGGATCAGCCTGTTAGAAAAGGTCGATGGTTTTTGCAAATACCCGCATTTTTGGAATTGTAAAGAACTATTTACGAACTACCTTAATTGAGACGTCTTGTTTAGGACCGGAGACAAACTTATGTTTTTCATCAAAGGCGTGTGTGCTTGGATATAAGGAATAATTATTTTTGACTTTATCTCATGTCAAATGGATGTTGTAACGAGTAAGAGGTTCTAAATCTATTGATAAGTTAGATGATTCAATGTTTTATAGTTCTTGTCTCTAATGATGGAAAGAAAATCATTGTGTTAATGTGTGATTAATGATTAGAGCTAAGGAAACTATTTTTCTTGCCATTGTTTATTGCATGTATGTTTTCTTTGATAATTGTATCTCAGTCAATAATTGAAATACCAACAAGTTAATGTATTAATACTAGGCTTGTTATAGGTGTGAAAATCTTTTTTTGCATGCTTGGGCATAAGGGTTATCCCGAGCTCATCCTTCTCTAGTAGTTAAATTGTCCCCCCTTTTACTAGATGGTTTATACTGGCACACATCCTTTTATTAGACTCATCTAGTAAAATAAAATACAAAAAGAGAATGATCAAACCGAAGGAGGAGCTTTCACAACAAGACATCATGTAAATCACTACATAAAGCCCATCGATTAATTGGTTGGATCGCAAGATCTGGAGAACCATTCCACTATCAAACATTGCAGAGTCTGATTGGGCCTCAGTAGCGGATTTGGTTCCTGATGTTCAGTTAAATGGATTTAGGACCCCTCAACAGAATTGGTGCTAGAAGGAGGGCCTGAGAATGAATGGCTGACAATAGTTTTGATATACTATTTCACACAGCCTATAGATTCAAAACAACGCACATGCATGGCTAGTCATTCTCAAGACATCCCACACACACTGAGTACTCCTGAAATGACTAACTCACCTAAGCATGAGGAAGAACATTTATTCCCTGAAATACCTTATGCTCTTCGCCACGAGGAGTTGAACAAGTTCAGAAGAATCACAAGAGATTACGCCAGAAAAATCAGAGCACTACCCTTAGCTTCGTTACTTCCTCGTAGAAAACAAGTAAGCAGACCAATGGTCGACACCCCCGACCAGGTTTTTGTTCACATAGTAGAAGACCTGATAGATTTCCCCTTCACCGAAATCAAACATCCCCTTAATCTAATCCCTGAAACACCAGCCAGTAACTTCTCTGAGCCCGACAATGTTTCTGACGAGGAATGGTTTAAGTCAGAACGATCTGTTTTGGAGTCGGACGACATGGAAGATAACAATGATCATAATGAAGAAAGGGGAAACCCACCTCAGAATAATCATCCATGGTTGGCTAAATATTCCTTGGCAATCCCCAGATGAGTACATAACATTCCTTGACATCTAGAAAAGTTACTCCCTAAATTCGACCCTGAAACCTCAGGATTTCCTGAAGACCATATCAAAAAAATCATACTAGTTATCAGACTGATGAATTTCCAACACGAAGATATAGTATGCAGGATTTTCCCCTATACTTTTGAGAATTCGGCCTCCACATGGTATTTTAACTTGCATGTAGGGTCCATAACTAGTTGGGCAAAGTTTCAATAGGAATTTTTAGATAAATTTGCAGAAGAAACTACTCCATGAGATTTGATGGCTAAGTTGTTCACCGCCACCATGAGTTCAAAGGAGAAGGTTAAAGACTTCAATCAACGATTCACCACTATCCTAAAAACATTCCAACCCGAAGCTAAACCCACTCAGGAGTTGCAAATCGAAGTATACACTAATGCTCTCCCAGCTTCCATTTCCATGTTTGTCAAGAGAGCCGCCAAAACAACCTTAGCTGAGAATTTTGAGGAAGCCAAAACAATAGAATTACAAATGAAGATATGTAAAGAAGGCCAGGTCTCATTATTTAAGAAGGAAGTTGAACCTCCTCCCAAGAGAGGAATCTTATTGACCAAACCCCCAGGGAAACAAACAGAACAAGGTCTTGAAAAAGGAAGTGGGGACATAGAATACCTACAACGAATGGTAAATAAGTTGTCAAATGAAATTATAGACATGAAAAGAAGTGTAGGGGAAGGAAACCTAGGCTAGAGGCCCTATAAACCCTTTTTTAAAAGAAATCCACCATTCAAAGAAATTGAACCTCCCCCAACCAACTTAAACATCGATCTAGGAAATGTAGCATCCAACTCTTTCTGTACCTATCACCAAGAGAAACATCCTGAAAGAGACTGCCCACAATGGGTGCATTCCATGAATTTGATGGCCAACCAGTTTCTAGATGAGGTTTCCCTTACCAAACAACCGAGCGGCTCAACTATGAATATTGTTGATCAGGAAGAAGTTGATCCACCGGAAGAAACATCCATGCTGATATGGGACCCTGACCTACCAATGCCCTCCGATGATCTATTTGAGGTTCAAGAACCACCCGATGAGGTATTGGCCATGAAAACACGAAGTAGGGGTCAGGTTGTGTCAAATGACCTTACTACTGCCCAAAATTCAGGAGGAAAACCAACGTCCAATCACCCTAAAGAATATTTTGTCCCCTGAAGAAATCCTATAAAAATACATACCCAATAATCACCCAAGCTAGACTACAACATACTGGAAGATTTGAAAAAATTGAAGGCAAATATATTGGTCATGGACATGTGTAGAATCCCTTAGCAAAAGGAATTTATGTTACAAGCATTGAAGTCAGTAGAAAACATTACAACAAGCACTGACCAAGGAGAAAATCCATCCATATCAGATCTAAGAAATAAACCAACTTTGAAATCTTGCTCTGAAGATAAAAAAGGAAAGCCTTTTGTCCCACCGTTCCTCTTGACATTTGAAGTCTTCAACAAAAACCTCCATAATTGTTTGGTTGAATCAAGAGCATACTATAATGTTATACCATTATCTATATGCAATAAATTAAATGCAATCCCTCTCAAAAGCTATAAACATATAATACAACTAGACATAACCTAGGTGAAGGTTATGGGAGAGCTCAAAGATGTCATGATCAGGATGGTGACTCACTCGAAAGTTGTTCAAGTAATTGACATCATTGTAGTATATATCCCAGAAGCTTATGGATTGCTACTTAGTCGATATTGGTCCAAGAAGTTAAAAGGATAATTTAGTACAGATTGGACTCACCTTTGGTTTCCATTAAAGGGACACATGAAAACATAATGTCACCGACCTAGAAACCCTCAATGAACCCTCTTAGGTAGATTTCCTTGTATTAGGAAATTATTCCTGCGACTCTGATTTCGATAATTTCTCCTCCTTCTCATATGATGTCCCTCTCACTCAAAACTATGAAATGACTTTTCAAGAAATTTTGCCGATGGTGGTAGAAGAAATCCTCTTCTGTCAAGAACCTTTGTTCAAAACCACAGAGTAGATAGGAGGAAAGGAGGAAAATGGTAGGAAAAAAGAAGCTGATGGTTTTCTCTCACAAGTCTGGACCTTTTACTTTGATGGTTCTAAGTCACAAGAAGGATCAGGAGCGGGGTGTATCCTCATTGATCCCAACGGTAAATGAAATTTCTTTTCCTACAGACTAGAATTTGAGTGCACAAACAACATCATTGAGTATGAAGCTCTAGTACAAGGGATAAAGAAATCCATAGACTTAAACTTTAAAGAACTAAAGGTTTTCGGATATTTTGAAGTCATCGTTAGACAAGTAAGGAACACAATACATTGCAACTCTCCCCACCTGAGGAATTACCAACAGGAAGTGCACAGACTAATAGAACATTTTGAAGCCTTCAATATTACTGTTGTAACCTAGGTCTGCACCCATGCCTCTCCTCTCTCTTTTCCCTATACATTCATCAATTTTTCCTATTTTGGTTGGTTAAGTTAGTTTCCCATTACTGAGTGACTTAGTTCTTATTCATTTCTTTCTTGATTGAGTCTTTTCACATTTATGTTTCTATTGATTCTTGAAGGATAATTAAATGTCAAATTTAGTTCGGAATGCTTGTCATCATGTTTTCCATTGATTGAGCTCACAACATGTCGACCAAGCCTTTTATATGCATAGGAAATGCCCGTGCACATGACGCAACAATCCAGAGCAACCAATTTTGGGCTCAGACTGTGGGAACATACAGGTTAACTTTCGATGGTGGATATCCATTAGGCCAACCATATCAACGGCTCTCATCCATTCAGGGTTCCAAAATTGCGAGTGGTTTAACATCAATAATTACCGAAGAGATGAAGTCCAAAATATCCAAAGAGTCGAAGTCCCAAATATATTAAGTCCCAAAGTCCTAAAGTGAATTTGGACCATCCATCATCAAGGACACATGGAGGAAATTCCTTCACTTCAGAGACTTAGCACTCCGAGAGATTTCCGAGCACAATATTCATAAACTCCCAAAGTGTCAAACTGTCGAAGTCCCGAAGTAATAAGACATTGCCACGTCACTTTCATCCCGTAGTAATTCAGAAGAACCTCATGCCTCACAATCCAAAATTCCCGAAGCCCGAAGTGTTGAAGCACGTGACACTCATCAGTAATGACACGTGGAACATTCATTATTCATGACATGTGGAACATTCATTATTCATGACACGTGGCGCACTCATCAGTCATGACACGTGGAACACTCATTATTCATGACATGTGGCACTCATTCCAAGTCATTTGGTTGTGACATTCTCCCATTTCCATGTAACACGTGTCACCCTTCTTTCCATGACACATTAGCATCTGTGACATCATATGACACTAGGCCACCATGTCACTTTGCATCATTGTCACTCCGGGAGATTTCCAAGCATAACATTTACAAACTCCCGAAGCTCGAACACCCAAAGTCCCGAAGAAAATCTGGACCGTCCATCAACGAGGACATGCAGTAGGCAGATATTTTACTTCAGAGACTTAGCACTCCAGGGGATTTCCAAGCAAAACATTTAGAAAATCCTGAAGCCCGAACACATGAAGTATCGAAGTGAATCTGGATTGTCCATCAACAAGGACATGCGGCGAGAGATCTCCCTCTTCAGATATACAACACTTCGGAGGATTGCATGAGCAAGGAGATGAAATTTCCCAAAGCCCAAAGTCCCGAAGTGAATCTGGAGCATCCAGATCTAGAGGCCACGTGGAGGCAGATCTCTCACTTCGGGAGTAAGACACTGTGCAGGATGGTAAGAACTATGAATTGAAAGGACCAAATCATGAACTCCCAAAGTAATTGCGAACCGTCGATCTCAAATCAACCAGCACTGTTGATCCTTGCAACAGGTAAATATCACTCGTATCACAGATTACAATCAGGTCGACAAAAACGCTTCATTGCGGGGATGTAAACTTCTCGAACATTAATTTTCTGAAGCGGTCCCGCAATTGGAACCATGGTATTGTTGGAAGGGTACATGGCATCTTGTGGGGGATTGCGGGCCCAAAAGCAGTGTGGACCCAAACCAACCTCAAAAACTTTCGCAATCATGTGCTTAAATGGCATCAGGTCACCGTGCCACCTCCACATTACCTCCACTCACCTCTAATTCATCTACATCCATGTCATCCACCTCCAGTCATCCTATCTTCCTATTGGATGCTCACCTCCACGTCCTCTTGTTCACGACCAAGTCATCACAGTGAAAGTGGGGATAAGGGTCAGTTACAGTCGAGAGGGATTGCGCTTAGCTTCCAAAATCTCAGACATAGACAAAGAGTTAAGTCTCAATCATAGGTCGACATGGATTGGTTCCAGAACACTTCAGTAGACTCTGTTCATGCAGCTAGTTGTCTCCAGTGACCTCCAACAGCTCGCAGGCATGCCATTACTCAACACAGAGATTTGTTTTGTGACTCTGAGGCTTATTTTGTGCCAATTTAGTTCCTCCAGCGCATGCATCAATTCTGTCTCAGAGACAATAGTAGTTTTTTAATCAGGGATGATTTTAAGGATGGAAATTTATTTTAAAATGTAGACACCTTGGCGAATCTTACTAATCCTTCATATGCCAATTGTAAAATGTTTGCTGATATTTTTGTAAAAACATTCAAATTTCTAAGGATTTTGTATAGTTTGTATAATATTTTGGCAATTTTTAAGGTAAAATAATTTTATCCTATAGAATTTGGGCGAATCATTTTTAGAATAACGAATCTTTTTTGAGAAAACCCTTGGAAAATTAGCCCATTAGTGAAATTTAGCCCCTAAAATCATCCCTGTTTTGAATTCCATCATTTTCTTAGATTAGATATGAGACTGGTCCTCTGTATGTGATAAGAATCATTCTCATTGATTAAGTCCAGTGCCATAGTCAAGTTAATAATTTATTTTACGAACAGTTACCTAAAATTAGGTCAGTCCCCTAAGGACGAGAACCTCTGCAACTCTATTAAATAGGGGGTCTTTGAATTTTTTGATGGTTATATTTTTTGGGAAAATATAGCACTACATCAGACTGGTTGGACCCATTCTATCCATGGATTAAATTTCTCTACCTGGTGAACATACTCTTGATGACAGTGTTTCGTTCAAATATTCATGTGTTTTTATTCTTATCTTGAATATTGTTTTTTATTTGTGCAAAGTACATTTCTTTTCCTTTCAGATATTGTATAACTTGTTTTTACTGATATGAAACCTGCCAAACAACTAATGCTTTGGTGAAGATTTGTTTTATTTGCAACCTGTGGGAGTAACTATGTTTTTGATACATGTTTAATGTCTTGAAATTATATTTTAAGTATTGAACTTCTTGCAGCATCTTATTCATTGAGTAGTCTATTGTTTCCCTTTGTTTTCTATTATTTCACTGGTCTATCATTAGTGTGACACCAGCCAAGGAGGACCCTCATCCATATCATTTTTCCAACCCAACCTTGCTTGTGTCTTGATAGAATAACCCTCTTACCAACCAACAAAAAAAATTAAAAGAAACAACCATTCTAAATTGATAGGTGGCCTAACTTTTCCCTTTAATAGTCAGGTGCAGACCTTAGGACCAACATCTTTTTCATATGTTTCCATGGAACGGAGTAATGAAATATCTTTCCTTGGGAGAACGACAACAATCAGATCTGATCTTTGATGGTGGAAAAAGACCAGACACATTCAGATTGCATATCATTCACCTGGCGACTCCATGGTTAAAGAATCCAGTGGTGACTCCACAGTTTTAAGAAGTCATATTTTTAGATGGAAGCCATGTTGGCTTGGAGGTTTGATCCAATTAAATTTATCAATTGTTCCTAGTTTTCCAAATGTTGTTCCTACTATAGATGAGTGGGGTGATTTTTTGCCTAGATTTAGAGAACATAGAGATGACAACCCTGCTGAGCATTTGCTTGAGTTTCATGAACTCATGAATCAATGGGGAATACATCATGAGGATGTATTAATGAATATGTCCATGTACTCATTAGAGGGAGATTCTCATGAGTGGTATCCTCTTTGGATTATTCTAAACAGTGACATGCCCAGAGTTATGGTTCTTAGTCATATGGTTTCTTGGTTTCATTGGAAATGGAATTACACATGATTGAGTTAGTTTTCAACTAAATAGAGTAGGAAGTAGGAGAATAATCTCGTAGTTCGAGCACATTTAATTTTTAGTTCGCAGATTGTTTTTCAGTGTGTTGGTTTTCAGTAGCTTGTTTGAATAAGAGACTCCATAGCCAAAAAAAGGCACTGGGGTTTAGCTGCAGTTTCAAGTTTCATTAAAGACTCCATAGCCCAACAAGGCACTGGGGTGTTGTCTCAGTTTTTCAGTTCAATAAAATGCATGGCTGAGGGACAATAACAGA
The DNA here is from genome assembly GCA_000966675.3 of Picea glauca. Lineage (NCBI taxonomy): Eukaryota > Viridiplantae > Streptophyta > Pinopsida > Pinales > Pinaceae > Picea > Picea glauca. The sequence continues at coordinate 187,471 of JZKD02S1410416.1, forward strand.
TACACAGGGTTGGAAGATAGAAACATAGGTAAGAAATGGAAGGTAAGAGCAGTTATCTAATCTCAAGGCACCGATATACAATTATTAGCATCTGGAGCTATCCCTAGTTGGAGCCAATGTTGTAACCTAGGTCTTCACCCCTGCCTCTCCTCTCTCTTTTCCCTATGCCTTCATCATTTTTTCCTCTTCTGGTTGGTTAAGTCAGATTCCCATTACTGAGTGAATTGGTTCTTATTCGTTTCTTTCTTGATTGAGTCTTTTCACATTTATGTTTCTATTAATTCTTGAAGGCTAATTACATGACGTATTTAGTTTAGAATGCTTATCATCATGTTTTCCATTGATTGAGCTCAGAGCAGGTCGACCAATACTTTTATATGCATAGGAAATGCCCATGCACATGACACAACAATCCAGAGCAGCCAATTTCAGGCTCAGTCTGTGGGAACAGACAGGTTAACTTTTGACGGTGGAGATCCATCAGGCCAATCAGATGAACGAATGTCATCCATTCAGGGTTCCAGAATCACGTGGGGTTTAACATCAAGAATTACCCAAAGTCTCGAAGAGTCGAAGTCCTAAAGAGCCGAAGAGAAGAAGAGACGAAGTCCTGAAGATCCGAAGATTTGAAGTACTAAAGAGCTTAAGACCCAAAGTCTCGAAGTGAATCTGGACCATCCATCAGCGAGGACACGTGGAGGTATATCCTTCACTTCGAAGACTTAACACTCCGGGATATTTCTGAGCACAAAATTCATAAACTCTCGAAGTGTCGAACTGCCAAAGTCCTGAAGTAACGAGAGACTGCCATGTCACTTAGGGCCTGTACTACTTTGGGAGAACCTCATGCCTCACAATCCAAAACTCCCAAAGCTCGAAGTGTCGAAGCCCATGATACTCATTAGTCATGACATGTGGCACACTCATCAGTCATGACACATGGCAGTCATTCCATGTCATTTGGTTGTGACATTCGCCCATTTCCACGTAACACGTGTCACCCTTCTTTCCATGACACATCAACAGTCATGACATCATATGACATTAGGCCACCATGTCACTTCACAGCATTGTCACTCCGAGATATTTCCAAGCATAACATTTACAAACTCCCGAAGCCCAAACACTCGAAGTCCCAAAGCAAATATGGACCATCCACAAATGAGGACACGCGATAGGAAGATCTTTTACTTCAGAGACTTAGCACTCCAGGAGATTCCAAGCACAACATTCAGAAAATCCTGAAGTCCCAAAGTGAATCTAGTTCATCCATCAGTAAGGACATGCGACAGAAGATCTCCTTCCTCGGATATACAAAACTTCGGAGGATTGCACGAGAAAGTAGACGAAAACTCTCAAATCCTGAAGTCCCTAAGTGAATCTAGACCTTCTAGATACAGAGGTCACATGGAGGCAAATCTCTCACTTCGATAGTAAGACACTCCGGATGAAGGTAAGAACTATGCATTGAAAAGCTTGAAGCTCGAACTCTCGAAGTAATTGCGGACCATTGATCTCAAATCAACTAGCACCGTTGATCCTTGCAATAGGTAAATATCACTCGAATCATAGATTACAATCAGATCGACGACCACGCTTCATTGCGGGGACGTAAATTGCTTGAATGTTAATTTTTGAAAGCGGTCCTGCAATTGGAACCATGGTATTGTTGGAGGGGTATGTGGCATATTGTGGGGGATTGTGGGCCCAAAAGTGGTGTGGACCCAAACCACCCTCGACAAATTTCACAATCACATTCTTAAATGACATCAAGTCACCACGTCACCTCCATGTCACCTCGACTCACCTCCACGCATCTTGTCTTCGTATTGGACACTCGACTCCACGTCCTTCTGTTCATGACCATGTCATCACAGTGAAAGTCGGGATAAGGGTTAGTTACAGGTGAGACGGAGTGCACTTATCTTCCGAAAGCTCAAACATAGATAGAGAGTTAAGTCTAATTCACAGGTCGACGCAGATTGGTTCTAGAACACTTCAGTAGACTCTGCTCATGCAACTAGTTGTCTCTAGTGGCCTCTAATAGCTCATAGGCATGCCATTACTCCACACAGAGCTTTGTTCTATCACTCCAAGGATTATTTTTTGCCTATTCAGTTCCTCTAGTGCATGCATCAATTCTGTCTCAGAGATAATAGTAGTTTTTTAATTCCAGCATTTTCTTTGATTAGAGACGAGAGTGGTCTTCTGTGTGTGATAAGAATCACTCTCATTGATTAAGTCTAGTTCCATAGTCAAGTTAATAATTTGTTTTACAAATAGTTACCTAAAATTAGGTCTCAGTCCCCTAAGGACGAGAACCTCTGCAACTTTTTTAAATAGGGGGTCTTTGAATGTTTTGATCGTTTGATTTTTTGGGAAAATATAACACTACATCAGACTGGTTGTACATGTTTTATGCATGGATTAAAGATATCTACCTGGTGAACATACTCTTGATGAAAGTGTTTCGTTCAAATCTTCATGTGTTTTTATTCTTATCTTGAATACAGTTTTTTGTTTTTGCAAACTACATTTCATTTCCTTTCAACTATTGTATAACTTATTTTTACTGATATGCAACATGTCAAACAACTAATTGTTTGGTGAAGATTTTATTTATTTGCAACCTGTGGTAGTAATTGTGTTTTTGATACATGTTTAATGTCTTGAAATGATATTTTAAGTATTGAACTTCTTGCATCATCTTATTCATTCAGTAGTCTGTTATTTCCTTTTTTTTTCTATTATTTCACTGGTCTGTCGTTAGTGTGCCACCAGCCAAGGAGGAACCTCATCCATATCAGTTTTCTAACCCAACCTTGCTTTTGTCTTGATAAAATAACCCTCTGACCAACCAACAAAAAAAAATTAAAAGTAACAACCATTCTAAACCGATAGGTGGCCTAGCTTTGCCCTTTAGCAGTCAGGTGCAGACCTTAGGACCAACAAATACAACGATCCCCCAAACAAAGAACACTATGGTTGATTCTCTGGCTAGTGTTGCCTCAAGGCTATCCCCTTTAGAATACTATTAAGCCTCCTGGTTCACTGTGGATCTACTCTACAAACCATCGGTGCCCAACAATATTTTTGATTGGAAGGTCTTTGAAGGAGATGAACATATCATAAACTTCTTAACCAAATAGGAAAATTTTAAGGATTTGGCTATCGACAATGAAATATTTCAGGAGAAAATAGTGGGAACCAATCCCCATGTGCAAGGAGCTAAATCAGATCAATCAACTGACAAACTGAGGTTTCACATGATACTGAAAGGGGTAGCCAATTTAGAAAACCTTTTTGATTGAAGGGAAAGATTCAAAGGGTCAACGAACACAAAGACGGGGAGTTCATGTCCCATGTATAAGACTATAAATCTAGGAACTCTGGAAAACCCCAAGAATGTAAATCTCGGCAAGACAATATCTAAAGAAGAAAGGAAGGCCTATCTCAAACTTTTTAGAGAATACCAAGATGTTTTTGTGTGGTCCTACCAAGATCTGAAAACTTATGATAATCGTATCATTCAACACACAATCCCATTAAATCTCGAAATTAAACCCTTCCAACATAAGCTATAGAAGTACCACCCATCCCTGGAGCCTCTCATGTGTCAGGAGTTAAAGAAATTACTAGATGCTAAAATTATCTTCCAGGTTAGACACTCTACATGGGTAGCAAATTTGGTTCATGTCAAGAAAAAATCTGGGGAGATCCATCTGTGTGTGGATTTTAGGAACCTCAACAGAGCATCAGAAAAGGACAACTACCTAGACACACCAATCAAGAAACTCTTGCAGACCATGTCTGGTTCTAATATTTTCTCTCTACTGTATGGTTTTTCAAGTTACAACCATGTTTTAGTTTCAGAGGAAGACCGTTTGAAAACTACCTTCCGAACTAAGTGGGGAACCTTTTCTTATAAACGCATTCCCTTTGGGTTAATCAATGCAGGGGAAACCTTCCAAAGGGCCATGGACTTAGCATTTCGGGGACTAATCAACAAGAGTGTAGTAGTTTATTTGGATGACGTGACTATGTATTTAAAGAATAGAGAAGATCACATCCGACACCTAACCCAGATTTTCGAGAGGTGTAGGAAATACAATATATCTTTAAACACTGAGAAAACTATCTTTGGTGTCGAGGAAGGGAAACTACTAGGTCATATTATATCTCAAGTAGGAATTTTCATATACCCAGAGTGGATTAGAGCCATATCTCATCTTTCATTACCCTGCAACAAAAATCTATGCAATCCTTCTTTGGGAAAAACAATTTTGTGAGAAAGTTCGCCCCCAATTTCGCTGAAACTATCAAATCCCTACAAAAAATTATCCTCAAACATGTTGAATTTAAGTGGGATGATGAACGAAAAAGTTCTTTCAGCAATATTAAGACTGTAATATCTCAAGCTCCAGTGTTGCGAAGTCCCTACTTTAGAAAATATTTCTTCCTCTACATTTTTCCTCTGATCAATTGTTAGCTGCAGTATTGGCTCAGAAGGATGAGGACAACAAGGAGGCCTCGATCTCATTTATGAGCACTAATCTCCAAGGGGCTGAACTAAATTACCTTTCTATAGACAAGCAGGATTATGTATTTTACAAGGAAGTGAAACACTTCATATCTTATATCCTAAAGAACCATACCAAGGTCATTGTGCCTCATCCCGCAGTCCGATCCCTATTCACTCAGTAGGAGATGGGGGAAAGAAGAGGGAACTGGATCGAAGTCATCCGAGAATTTGATCTCGATATAAAACCTGCTAAATTGGTTAAGGCACAAGGATTATGTAAACTGGCAACTGAAGCCCAAGACCAAGTAAATCAAGACCCTGGATGGGAGAATGAAATGGAATTATGGTGTGGTGAAGCTTCATATGTCTCTCTAGGGGAGGAGTATTTGTATGAGAAACTAAATTATCTCCTACATCATGGGACTTTCCTAGAAAACCTAAACCCTAGGGAAAGGAGAGATCTCAGGTTAAAATCAACACAATATCACCTCATAAATTCAATGCTCTTCTGCGTTAATTATGATGGGGTACTTTTAAGATGTCTCAAACGTGAAGATGAAGACAAGGTTCTAAAGGAGCTCCATGATGGTCCTGTAGGTGGACATTTTGCAGGGAACACCACTGCTCAAAAAATACTGAGAGCTGGCTATTATTGGCCTACACTGTTCCATGATGCTCACACATACACTAGAAACTGTAAAACTTGTCAAATAAGTGCGGGGAGGGAAAAGAGAGAAGTTGTCCCACTTCAACCTATGGCCATCTCCAGTCCATTCAAGAAATGGGGGTTAGATATGATAGGAGAAATTACACAGAGTTCTTCAAAACAACATAGATACATACTTACTGCCACAGACTATTTCATGAAGTGGGTGCAGGTCGTCGCTCTGACTCACGTGAATGAAAAGGTGGTGATCCAATTCATAGAACAACAACTGATCACAAGGTTCAGTATGCCTTCCATCCTTGTTTTTTATAATGTCTCTTACTTTTATTCCACCCTATTAATAGAGTTTACTTTAGACAAATGAATCATTATCAGATACTCTGCAAACTACTATCCATAGGGGTACGGAGTGGCAGAATCAACCAATAAGAACCTAGTGAGGATATTAAAGAAAACAGTTGCAAACAACCAAAGGAATTGGCACACTTCACTTCATAATGCCTTATGGAATGATAGAGTAACACCTAAGGAAGATATAGGGAATTCCCCATACTTTCTGGTATACGGACATGAATCCATTCTCCCGAACGGGCTATATCTCCCATCTCTTCAGCTTGCTTAGGATTCTAGAGGAAAACCCTCATCAGTTATACAAAAAAGAATTGATACCCTCCTCATGCTAGAAGAAGAAAGGGAGAAAGAAAAATCAAAGTTCATTGCTCATCAATAGATAGTTAAAAGGTGGTTTGACAAGCATAAGGCAAAAGAGAAGATTTTTGAAGTAGGAGACTTAGTCCTAAAGTGGGACAGAGAAAATGAGTCGAAGGGAAGCATTCGAAGTTTCAGAATCTACGGCTCAGAACTTTTCAGGTAGCCGAGAAAATTGGGGTAGGCACGTATCGGTTGAAAGAACTGAGGGGGGAACCGGATGCCCTCTCAGTGAATGGCCAAGCCCTAAAACAATATTTCTATCAAAACAAAAGTGTGTTTTCATGATACTTTGTTTTTAGGTAAGTCGATTGCAGAGTTCTTCATTTTTGTTTTATTGTTATAGTACTTTTTGCACTTTTGAATTTTTTGTTTAGCAAGGCATTGGTTGAACTTAGTTCATGTGGTATGATGAACTTTGTTCATGACTCATGCTCACATAAAACACAAGAAGTGCTGGGAGAATTACAGTTGTTTTGAAGGAGTTCTGTATCTAACCTGTGCGAATAAGAAACCTTGGAAAAGTGATGAAGTGTCTGCCTAGTGGTCTAGTAAAACCTGAAGGGAAATATGGTAAGTTGGAAAGGACTACATGCACCTCAAGACAGAGCCAAAAAAATTCACCTTAACCATCTTATTTTTCAAATAACAGACATCGTCCTCTGCCACTCGCTCAGGGCATTCTGCCGAAATAAAATCAATTATATAAAATGAGTGCAAAGTAGGAGAGGGTATGAAGATAACTTCGTTGGGGCTATGGATGCTCACTAACATCGGAGCAAGTTCTATGATGTTGGGGTGACTTCATCAGGGCTATGGACGCTCGTTGGTAGTGGAGATACATCATAGAAAGTGAATGATGATAACTAAAAGGCCAAGTTCCAGTGAATTATTTACTCAACTCTTGTCAAAAGAAGGCATGGGTCATGGTTACATGAATTGAAGGTGGAATAATGGTTGAAACCCCACAGGAAGGCCCAGATTCACCAACCAAGGAATTTCAAATGCAAGGATAGGAGAGGCTCTGATAAAAACCAGTTAAGTTATTAACTAACTTCTGCATCAGCTAAGCCCAAGGTAGGAACAGGTATTCTTCTTTCGCCTAGTAAGTCTCCATTTGTTAAGCACTCAACACACCCTAAAAAATCTTTATCAAATTTTCATCACTTTTTGGGTACCACTTGTTTTCTACACTGCCTGACTCGATTCCATTTTAGGAAATGTTTTGTCTTTCTTTAGTTTCATGACTCTCATCACCTATTCAGGTCTGTTTGAACTTATTAAAACCCATGACTGAAATACCTTAAAACTTGAATTAAGAATTGACAACCAATCACTGCACCTAACGTGATCAGGTTTGGCGTCGAAAATAATTCAAGTAAGTAAAGGAACCACTCAAAAAACAATAGTCTCCAAGTGTCGATCTTCATCAGCATCGGCATAAGACAGTTTTGGTTTGTGTAAGTTTTTCTCATAAAGGTTTAAGAGATAGTTGATCCCCTTCGGCATCGGTAAAATACGAGGAGGACAGACGTTAACAAGGACAAAAATAAATCATCGATAGTCGATCTGACGCACGTTATCGGGATCGGGGAAAATATAGAAGGATCACAACAAACGTTTTGACCATGACAAATTTATCCTTGATCGTCGATCCCCTATGCATTTTTGGCATCTAAAATTTTCTAGGGAACCGATTCGAGAGCACTTTGGCGAGTTTATCACCGATCGCCGATCCTTGACACTTTTCAACATCGGTAAGCTAGGATTTGGTTTTATAATGAATAGCTTAAGGAAATTGTCGAATTTGATTAATACGAGAAAATTAAGTGATTGGTCTCGAACGTCACATGTCTTTACCAGGTAATAGGATCATATCGTCTAAGTCTATCCCGAGTCATTCTTGGTTCTCTAGGACCTAGTCACACCTCTGAGTCAGCTTTTCCACATCATCACAGTATGGTAAGATCGATCGACGTCAAAGATTTTTCAAGAGGATATCAATGAAAATTTTCATAGCACAATCCTGACCCTGATCCACCCAGTGAAAGAGAGACACGACGAGACATTTTCAACGCTAGATTTGATCAGATTTTGGACATTTAAGGATATCATTAATACACGATACCGCATTAGTTGCTAACTCGTGCACCAATTAAAACAACATTTTTGAAATCTCCTATATACCACATCACCACCCACACCTCTATCGTCAACCCGTGATGAATTTAAGTTCTAAATCCTCTAAAGATTCGGCGGAAGATTTATTGAAATTTCACTCATAACCCGAATTGAATGGTTGATGCGACACAGTAAGATATTCCTTGTTTAAATCTCTTGAACCGTTGTGAAAAAATTCATTTTGTGCATAAGAGAATTCTAAAGCGTCTGAAGGAGAAAAATGAGCAACTCGAAGACTCTACTGACCCTCATGATCATCAAGAAACTATATTTAACAAGCTTCAGAGGTATGTATCCAATTCTTTCAAGTCACTGGTTATAATTTATATGTGTTCGTCCGGTTTTCTACACAGTCTCTAAACTCTGCTCAAGTTGCAGGAACAATGCCACCAAGAAATCCAACCACCATATGCTCGTCGAGAGCACCAAATCTAAAATAACTAGAGATAGATGAAGGTTCTTCTCCATGGATCGCGAGGCAATTGGAGTATGCCCCTAGGGTGGAGCCTGTCATCAAAACAACAACAAAGAAATTTTTCATCCATCCTCTGTCCTTTGTCGATACAGAGGAAAGCACCGGATCCAAGGTATTTCTCCCATAGTGGGGGGATCTCTTCAACATGATTATCATAGTAGAATACCCAGAGTATATTCGACAAAGAGACATAGATGTAAGGGCGCTCAATGACCATGCGTTCCCCAACATCTGACGATCGTATTTACACATGGTGGTGAGCAAAAACCTCATTTTCCTCTGCATATAGGTCCTGAAGTGGCTCATCGACCACACAGATGGGAATAATTTTTTGATCAACGATGAGAATGGAGGGTGCGTCGGAGCTTTCCTCCCGACAGAGGTCCAAAAATACTACAAACTCGGGGACCCAGAGGAGAAACTCAACACGGACTTCGTGGTGAAGTTCTATGAATTCCATGACACCAGTCGATTGATGGCTTTATGGTGGAGGGAAGACAATAAATTCACCAATCGGAGCAATGGATGGCACGAGACAATCAATCTGAGGAGCCATACATCTATTTGATGGATCTCATCTGTTGGCTATATGGAGAAAAGGATTGTTCCAAGTTTTCGGAAGCATGGATTCCTTTGGCATACACAGTTGAAATCGTTGGGAGAAGATTCAACTGGGGAGAAATAATTTCCAAAAAATTAAGAATTTGTGTGCCGTAGGCTCAAATGTCGAAGGAAGGAGAGGCACCAACTTTATACATGGCCTCGTACCTTCTCGATGTCATGTGCTCTAGGAACGTCTTCGTTGGCTTGAATCTGAGCTTGCATGTTGCAGACCTCCCAATCCATGTCTACTTCAACATGCTATGGGAAAAGAAGTATAAGAAATCTTACGCCCTCATCTGCGATGAATTCATCGCCCACATTTATTTTATTCTTTTTAAGAAGGAATGCCCAAGGCTATCAGTGGAAACCAAGAAAATGATAGCCAAGGTATGCCATTGGTATTTGGACGAGCGCTCAACCTACATCAGGGTGTTTGGGGCCACTAAAGAAACGCATATTCTACCATCTCATGCCCCAGATCAGCTCATCGTGGGACAAATTTGCTATCATACCTTCCTGCAGGTCTATAACGCCACATTGGTGAAAGACAAGAAACAAGCCTTCATACCCTACGGTTTTCATGTGGGGTTCTATCTAGTAAATGACATTTCTCAAGCCAAGCAAGAAGGGTTGAGCCAACTTGAATTTAGGTTTCCTACAGGCCAATTCTACAAGCATGATCCTAAAGGCCTAGTCCTCCAATATGCATCACAAGTATCATCTTGATGGTTGTATGCTCACGATAAATTTGAAGACGAAGTCTTCACAGAGAATTCCCAGGATAGGGTTGAGGTGGTGCATAGGATGGCCAACCCAAACATGACCAGGTTCAAGGCCATGAGCATGGATGAACAGGTGGAAACAATATAGAAGTCGACTCAAGAGGCCCTCAGAGCCAAGGAAGAAATCAAAGTGGCAGATACAACATAGGCGTAGAGAAGGGATTTGTCCTTGACACCAGAGGCACATGCAAGGGGATTTCTCCTTATGGAAGAGGAACAAAGAGTCATTGATCAGTTGCAGAATGACCTGGATCTCATAGATATGACGAGGGTTCCTGTCGACAACCCAATCGAAAGCCTAGGAGATCCAAGTGGCTCAGAGCCGATACAACTTGAAGGAATCACCGGGACGGAAAATCCTAAAAGAACACCGCCACAGATCGAATCCCTAGGAGAATTTCAACTCATCCTGAGATATCAAGGACACGCGGTAGGACTAGTGCACCAAACCCCTTGCATGACTTAATAACTATCTATGATGATGAGGAGAGTTTGGATGTTTCCATGGTGACTCTGGTGCAAATTACAGAGGAAAAGGAACCCGCAAAATTATCTTCCCCATCTCCCAATGCTCCAATTCAAAGCCTTCCATAGAGCGAGCAGGGGGTTGAAAGTGTCTTAGACACTGAACTACTCAATACACGGGGAACCCTAATGGGCAGCTCGAAGGATGAGCTAGGATCGGGTGAACAAGAAGGAGAAATTCTAGAACAGGAAATCGACATCTCGACAGCCATTTATCTAGTAATTACCAAGCCTACCCCTGATTCATCAATTTTGGCCAGTACTTTACGTCCCAATGAGCAACAACTAGAGGCCAAGCTTCTGGGACATACATAAGAGGTTCAAGAACCTAGTCTTGAACAAATATACATCATCAAGAGCCTGGGAAACACTCTTACTTGGGGAGATAAACAAATCACCGAACCCATGGATGAGGTCGTCGATATACAAGCCATCTCCTATGACCGAAAGAATAAATCCATCATGAAGAGAACCACTAAGAAGAAGAGGCTTACTCTGGACAATTCCATCCTCATCACCATAGAGGAGAAATTGAGTAGCACGAAGCATGCCAAGACATTTGAGCTTATCGGTGCAGGGATGGAAATCACAAATGCCACCCTCGATAGAGAAAGGAAAGATGAAGAGGAATTGGCCACTGCGCTAAAGGAGTTGTATCATCTGCACCATTTGGAAAAATATTATCAGGACTCCACGCAGGCCATGGTGTTCTTGAGAAGAGAATTCCAGGATGCCTACAATAAATTGACGAGTTAACGTCAACTTTTCACTACAGGAATAGCCGATTTCCAAGAATACACTCTTATGGTGCTGGCAATGTGCAAGGACATGGAAATATGGTATGATAAATCCCACCAAGCGGTGGAAATAATTGATTACATCAGCGCAGTTCAAAAGGGCTGAGACGCTGAAGAGAACGACATTCAGGTACTAAGGGACAATAGCATCGACCGTATAAGGAATTCGGTCGAGTACTGGGTGAAGATGGCCCAAGAACCTCATCAGGAAATCCAAGAGATATGGGTCGATTGTGAAAGGAGCTAGACCAATATCAATCGAGCGATGAGAGGCATTGGTCTCCCAGAATTCGACACACCTGAGGACTTTGTTGACTTGCATGACATAGTCAAACTACATGCAAAACAAGACTCATCGTGGACTCCAGAGATAGCAAAGGTGGCGAACATGGTGCCAGGTCAAGTACAACAATTCATGGAGCACCCGATCAAGGCTCGAACATTGTTAGAGTAGTCAAGTGTTAAAGTAGTCCAGTATGGCAGTGGAAATAAAGGAGATCCTTTCGGCCCTGATGGACCAACACAGATTCTCGTATGCCAACACATGCAATGAACTCTTCGTCAAATGGTCGAAGTATGAGAAGACTCATCCACTCAAGTGAAACCATTTGATGACTCTTAGATGACTAAGAGACGAAAGAACCATGTGGTGATGTTTTGTTTTACTTAGCTTTCACTTTTGATAGTTATCTTTAGTTAATGATTTGTTATAAATCAGAGGATCGACCTGTTAGAAAAGATCGATGGTTTTGCAAAGACCCTCATTTTTGGAATTGTAAAGAACTATTTCCGAACTACCTTAACTAAGAAGTCTTGTTTAGGACCAGAGACAAACTTTTGTTTTTCATCAAAGGCGTGTGTGATTGGATCTAAGGAGGAATTATTTCTAACTTTATCTCATGAATGGATGATGTAACAAGTAAGACTTTTTGAATCTATTAATAATTTAGTTGATTCAATGTTTTATAGTTCTTGTCTCTAATGATGGAAAGAAAATCGTTGCATGTATGGTTTCTTCGATAATTGTATATCAGTTAATAATTGAAATACCAACAAGTTAATGTATTAATACTAGGCTTGTCATAGGTGTGAAAATCTTTGTCTACATGCTTGAGCATAAGGGTTATCTTGAGCTCAGCCTTCTCCAGTAGTTCAATTGTCCCTCCTTTTACCAGTTGATTTATATTGGCACACATCCTTTTATCAGACTCATCTAGTAAAATAAAATACAAAAAGAGAACAATCGAACCGAAGGAGGATCTTTCACAAGATGACATCATATAAATCACTACATAAAGCCCATCGATTAATTGGCCGGATCGCAAGATCTGGAGAACCATTCCACTATCAAATGTTGTAGAGTCAGATTGGGCCTTGGTGGCAGGTTTGGTTCCTGTTGTTGGGGGGATTTAAGACCCCTCAACAGTACCCTGGTAAGGGGTAAAAATCCCTCAATGAACCATTATTTATGTTGGTTCTCATGAATTGGGCACAAAATTATACTAATTATGTCATATAATCACTGATCATACTCACATGCACTCTCACCAATCCATTTCTTTATCTCATTTAGATTGACACAAATATGTTTATTTGAGTTTGGTGTTTGAAATTCAGCAACAAATACTACTTTCACTTTATCCATAATTTTAGGTGTACCTAGAGGATTTTTTTGGAAAACTTTCATGCACCACTAGAGGGTCCTTCCCCTCAAGGTGGTTTGGAATTCCTCCAACTTGTAATTTGGGACCGTGAATCTTTTTTCCCTCCAAATCAGTACACATGGGAACCAATGTTTCTTTGTGTCACTATCACATTTCCTTGAAAAATCAAGAAGGTGCATTGTCAAGCCGTCTTTTGATCCAACTGTGTTGTCTATCATATTACCTACTAAAAGAAAATCTTTCGAGCCTGGTTGAATAACTAAGCCAATCCTTCCTCATGTGATATAATTTAAAGTTACTATTTTTCCTCAACTACTACTAATGTTACCCTCTCCATTCAACTTTCCACCACTACTATTCTTGAATCCACTACTAAAAGATATGTATAAACTAGAACTAGAAGATAAATTAAGGGTTACCTTAGGTTTTTTTTTATAATGCACAAGGGGTGGTGACTATTTTGGGTTGGCCCCACCATCCTCAAGTTGTACCATGTATTTTTCTTACCTTTTCTTATGTCTCAAAAAACTAGAACACCTTGTTAAACACCTCTCCATCTTGTGGTTACATGGCCATGCTCTTTTCCATACCCTAATATATATTTTCTTCATATGTATCTCCTTGTTGTATGATCCCAAATAAACTTGATTGAATTTTATTTCCTACTTGATTCACTCCATTTTTTGTCTCCATAGACTCTCTAAACACTACTCCTCCTTCCCTTATACGCTTTAGACTCTCCTCTTCCACAAATACTTTCTCCTTAAACCATTGACTAGATTTTTCTCCTTGCTTGTGCAAATCCTCTAGTTCCTTTAGATGTGCTTAATTACTCCCTTTTCTACTTGTTGAGACTCCATTTTGACACTTCTATTACCCTATATTATCTATGTCTGAGTCAATTTTATCTATGATATGTGTATCTAATTGACTGTTTCATCCATAAATGCAATTAATGACCTTGATCATGTGCATAGAGAGGTAACTTATGATTAAGGCATGATTTGTTTAGTTTTCTTAAGTTAATTCGATTAAATGTTTGATTATGTATGATCATAATCACTTTGATTCTTAAGTAGCATGATCTGGTACCCAGTCTATTCCGGTACCAAGGCTCCACCTATTCCGGTACCACCCTGTGTTAATCCGGTACTAGAAATAATTCAAAATTTTGGAAAGCTTCTAGAAGAAAATCCGGCACATGGGTTTGGTCCAGAATGATGTTTTAATGAGGAAACGTGAGTCAAAATTCACCCAGATCACACATGTGGACCTCCAGCTCAAGGGGAATGATTTTGCCAAAATTATAAAAAAAACTCAAACTTCCAACTTGTGCCTCGATTTTCGTGCATATGGTATCAGATATAAAAATTCTAAAACATGGGTTTTGTCCAAAATATGATAAATTGAGTATAGGGTAGGCCATTTTTCAAAATTAGAATTGGTTTGGGAGATATCGGTGGGGGACTAACTCGAATCTACCCAAATTGTTAAAAAACACAGATTTTTGGGATTTCTCCTAAAATTGTAAAAATTGTTTTCTTAGTTTGGGGATTCGGTTTCATCCATTCCTCCATGGATTTTATGTAT